>JAQIYB010000573.1:0-10705 GCA_034699325.1 Oribatida sp. Gr-Ori-00743 | reverse complement strand
TGGGACAGTATGTGTTTGTACACCAGGCACTCCTGGAGGCGCTCTCACACGAGTCCACAAGTATTGATTGCAATGACTTCGAGAACTACTATAAAAAGCTCTCTAATTATGACTACAATAATAAATCATTGGCTCTAATGACTCAGTTTGAGGTCTCGCTTATAATTAAAGGCCAATCAAAAGGTTTTCTTAACTCAAAACTATTTTTATTTAAAGGTTTTGAACAAACTATCGCCACAATTAGTGAATGCAGAGTCGTGTCAGAGCGCCAGAGCACATCCACATCTTAATCGCAATCAGGATATAATACCCCGTAAATTGAAATAATTGCTCAATAATTGTCTGATAACACAATCTTTAATAACAATTCGATACCAAATAAAGGGATGACCGGAGGGAAGTCTATTTTAGATAGTTATAAAAGTTAGTGTTGTCAGGCAACTTTTAAAGATTTGCATAAAATTAAATAATTAATGTGAGAATCTATATAAATTGAAGCATGGTCATCCCTGATATTAAACTGAGAATGCTAACTTTTGTTTGTTTTTGACACTCAGCCGATTATGCCCGGGTTATTCTTCCGGGCGGTGATGACTACATTAATGCTGTTTACGTAAATGTAAGCAAAAGTTTAATTATAATTCATTTAAAGTAACAAATGTTTGAATGTTTTACAGAAAATCAATGAATTATTTGATTATTGTTTTATATTAATTGCATTATTTAATCAATATATGGGATTCAGGGCTACAAACGCCGGGACGCCTATATTGTGACTCAGGTCCCTTTGGAGTCAAGTCAGAGTCACTTCTGGCAGATGATAGTCTCGACGGCCACCAAAACTATTGTTCTCCTCAATGATATCAAAAACGACAACCAAATTGTGCGCTCGTTTTCTTTCACTGAGATTTCAGTTTAAAAATTGAATAAAACATTTAATTATTTATAGTATTGGCCGACAATCGCGAAGAAACAGTTGGACTTCAAAGATAACAAACTGACGGTTGTGCTCATCAGTGAAGAGAATCACAACGATATGATTATTCGTGTCTTTCATTTGCCTCAAAACGATTTGACTGTCAAACAGTTTCATTTGAAGGGTTGGCCATCGCTGGCAAACAAGCCTTCGGTATCGCCACAGGTTGTCATTGATTTTATGGAGAAGACTGAGCAGTGGATCCTTCAAACCAACGCTAACAGTAGTGTCGTTCAATGTTTGTAAGTAATTGTTAATTAAGTTTAAATATTAGATCAGAATAACTGTTAGTCGCGAACAGTAAAGAAGTTAACGGTTTGTAAGTCATTGAGTTCTAATGTCTTTGGATTAACAGCGATGGCAATCAAGCGTCGGGTATATTCTGTGCGACGGCATTCATTTGCGACCGAATCAAAGAGGAACAACTGGTCGATGTATTCTTAGCCGTACAAACGGTTCGCACAAATAGACCCAAATTTATCACTGATTTGGTAATGTATTGAAACGTTTATTCACTTTATTATTAAATAAAATATTAGTTAAAAATGAAGAGAAGAATAGAATTAATTATTAAATGAAAGTTAGTTTCAATGAAAAGCTTATTATTGATGTCTTCTAATGTAGGATCAGTACAAGTATTTGCATCAGTTGGCCATTAATTATCTCAAACACTTCGACACTTATGCAAACTTCAAATGAGTCGTCGATTAAATGTTTCGTTGAATTGATTGCACCGATCCTTCAATTATTGTTTTGTCGACTTATTTGCAAATTAGATAATAATTAGACTTTTGTTTCGTTTATTTTCTGAGAATATTATTAATAGTAAACAATTAAACCGTTTTTTGTATTTTATTTATAAGTAATTTGAGTTAAGATTATTAATAAAATTCGATTAAAATTATAATTCAATTAAAATTGTCGTCAATTAACAAATAAATGGCGAATAATCTTCAGTTATCACTGGAGTTAATCCAAAATAAACTTAATTAAACTCTCGGTTGTGTTGGAAATTAAATTGCGTTAAACTTTTTAGTATTAATCGTCGAGTAATTACTCAAATGTAGTCATAAATTGAGTTAATTTTGCGATTCATTTGATTATTACTCGTATTTGAAAATAATTCGCTGAAGAAATTCAATGAATTTATGGCAGAAGTCGACAGAAGAATAGGAAGATTATGACAACAATTATAATGAAGTGATTAATAATTGAGTTAATATTAACATTAACTTCCATTATATAATAGTGCACTTCCTTTTATGGCCTTCCTTTTTGTGTTTCTTCTTATCCTTCCCCTTTCGGTCCCTATCTTTGCGTATTTCTCTGACTAACGTATAGAAAGCGTCGTCGACTCCCATTCGGGTTTTGGCCGAAGTCTCCACGAAAGGGATCCCATAATTTTTGGCCACTTCGTTGGCAGCTCTCATATCAACGGCACGCGTCGGTAAATCACATTTATTACCGACTAATACCATTGGGACGTCATCAGCGTCTTTGACGCGCTTTATCTGTTCATAATAGTAAGGGATGTCAATGACATCGACTTATTTGGGTCTTACTCTCGATTTGATAACCATTTTAAAAAACAATTCAATACAAAAACAAAGCTTTTTTGCAGAAATTTCCTCAAATTATAGCCAATCAAAGAGTCACCGAATTTACTTTCACATTAGCACCTAGGTTGTACTAGGTATACTCAGCTATTGCTCAATCCCCTGGGTTAAAATTTCCCCTTTTTGACCTATAATATAGCTGAGGGAGCGGTAGAAAGTGAAAGCGTTTGAAATAAAGTTAGACAAAAAGCCACTAAACTATAAAATATGCAAGGTATAATTATAATAATTAAAAATAGATTAGTAATTCAATCATATTTTGAAAGCTCTTCTTTTGTTCGCTTTTTATGAGGTGATAAGCGGCCACTTTGAGGCCAAAGCTCCCGATTAATACTTTAAGCCATTGTCTCATTTGAGAGTAAATTCGATGAATTGATATTAAGGAGAAGAGTGAGTCATAGTGTCTAATGTCATACCTGTTCCCTATACATTGAGATGTCCTCAAAAGACTTTGCATTATTGACGGCAAACACCAGAAGGAAGCCCTCTCCGGTCCGCATATATTGGTCTCTCATTGCACTAAAAATGATTTGATTAATAAATTAATTAAATTGAATAAAACGTCAAAAGGATTGAATTGAGTGCAGGTGTTTGTCATACCTGTACTCTTCTTGTCCTGCAGTGTCTAAAATGTCGAGAAGACACGTTTCGCCGTCAATTACCACTTGTTTTCTATACGAGTCCTCAATAGTCGGGTCGTATTCGTCGACAAAACTATCGTTGGATTAAAAGTCAAAACAATTAATTATTTGAATTCATTTGAGAATAAAAGCTATAATTACTGGTTCTGAATGAGTTGAATAGTTAAGGCACTTTTGCCAACGCCTCCGGCTGTGGATAAACAGACAATTAGTGATCAATTAATTGGTAGACTCGGCGGAGATGGAAGTACTGACCGCCGACAACGACCAGTTTGTATTCGGTCATAATCTCTGCATTGCGTTCAACCATATATTCAAACAAAATTACGATTAATTTTAATGAAATGACATATAAATAATGTCAACACTTTTAACACAAATAATTCAATTAATTGATTCAATGATTGGTTTAACAAAAACACAATTAAAAACTCAATTCATTTAAGTCTTATAATAATTATAATCGACTAATGAATGTAAAAATCAATGCATATATCGATTCAATACTAATAAACATTTATTATATTAAATCGATTTGAATGAACTAATTTAGATAAACAACTGATTAATTGCAAGATTAAAAACACAACAAATTCTGTATCAACTCTTCAAAATACATCCATAAATTACACTATGCTTTTGAAGGAATGGGTAGCTTTTTAAGTGTGTCTGGTCTTATTCTAATTCAAAACTTATCTATCCAAATTGATCTTTAATTGCAATTTATCAGTTATCAAACATATTGTTTTCAAATTGTTTTATTCCTGGAAAATATCCGCTTATCTCAAGTATATTTGGCTTTTTATGGTTGACAATAGAATAGGAGTAAAGTTGTGTTCATCTAATCGGAGAGAAATACTCGAAATAATATATTTTTAATCATTAATTTTGTGCATAAACTGCATATCTGTCAGTCATTTGCGATGAAATGCTTTTATTATTTAAAGTTTTAATCGCTATTTATTGCATTTCTACGCAAATAGATGTTTGTTTGCATGGATTCGGCGAAAGAGTTGTAGCAATGGTTTCACACCTGCAATGTCTTAGCAATCGATCTGTTGAGCTGTTGTCTGGGCTCTCAGCTCAGGTGTGTTTGCCTTCAATGGGGACATAAGCAAAGCACACGTTTTTTATTAGTGTTAAACAGTCACTCATATTGGATGCAATAGTCTCATCACAATGGCATTTAATGGGGAACAACCTAAACAAAGCTCTGCCCTCCACTAATATTATAGCCATACAACGGTTAATGTGATTTGGAGTCCATTTGGACGCCGAGTCCTACACCAGTTGAGCACTGAATTAAGGCTTTGAGGGACTCATAAAAACATCTTTTGTCAATTTAAGCGCTAAGTTTGGAGAAGTTTCAGAATAAACTGAGGACTCGTTTTCAATGCTTAGGTCAACGCATTAGACAAATGAGAGGGAGTCTGGCGCTCAGCATAAGAATAGTCTGTAAGAGTCGAATGACACAAAAATAGGTCTCTAATGAGCTCTTCGTTGATAAGCGAAAAATAATTGTGTCATTAAGTTCTCAAAATATTTTCAATACAATGAATGAGTGATTCCTTTCGTTGAAAACCCATAATATTTAATGTTTTCCATAATTTTAAGCAAACTTTCAGTTTTTTATTCTTTTGGTTCAATAGTTTTGAGTTTAATTTTTAACAAAGTTTGAGCACAACTCAGATAAGGGCTGAGAGTAACGAATGCAAAGAACAGTCGACAGGCTTTCAAAGTGTGTTTCAGTACTAAGTCTGAGCCCTGGCTTTGCTTCGCTTGTAATCTGACGATTGACTGAAGTGTTGTTTGAGTAATAGTGGGGACAAAGTTCGCCAAACAAGAAGTTTGTTATGGCATACGGGGCTGTGCTCTCCTGCTAGTGCTCTCTTGCTGTTGCTTTGCCTTAATGTCTGATAGAGAGGCAAACCTAACCTGAAGAGAGGGAAAGACAGGGCATAAACTCGAGGAACAAGTGTTCCAATGCAGGCCTACCCTCGCATTTGTCAGTTGTGTGGAGTTGTGAGCGACTCGTTTCACGTTTAAGGCTTTCAGTTATCAGTTGTATTAAAGTTAAGAAAAGTGCAAAACTGTGCCCAAACTGAGAATCAATCTGTTGTCCAGATGTAAATATCATCCACACTTTCCTATTGTTTTTCTCGTCCGAACGGCACAAGAGTTGATCCGTTCGTCACTTTATTCGTTAAACATCTGACGAATGCAATGTTTAATCTATTTCTCAATCAATATATCAATTGATTCCTAATTTGAATCACAGTTTTTTGATATCATATAAAAAGAGTAAAATAATAATGTGTTTGGAAGTGACTCCTATTCAGCGCTGGTATTTGAAATCCACACCCAATCCGTACTAAATTGTAAATAAGATTTCTTCAAAATTAATTCATATCCAGAAATGAAATTAATTTAAAGATTAATAAATAAGAAAATAATTTTTGGATTCAAGAAAATAGTTATTATCCAAAGAATATGTTAATCAAAGAGAGGGTCCATTTGCTGCACAGTTATGTTCTTGTGATTTGCATTTGTCTCAGCTCTTCATTTACCACAAATTGTAAGTAAACTTTGCTTTCGATATGAATTGCAATTTGTTTGGAACTGATCTTACAATGAATGCAAACCATTGCAGTTGTGGAGCGGTACTCCCATCCCGATGTCCAACATTATCAGCAATTGCTGTTCGACGTCCAGAACTACCAGCTTATAGTTGGCGCCCGGTATGTGTGTCCAATGATTTCCCAGTGATTCCCTTATCTCTTACTGTTTGGCAAAGCGTTGCAAAAAAAGAATAGTTTTAAGACTTAAGACTATCTTCAGAGCAATTACTCTGTTTTTAGTACTCGTCTCTGATCTTAAGTAAAGCTGCAAATGAACGATAAAACTGTTCAAATGGTGAGCTTAAAAAGTGGATCCAAATACCAATATCTTATTTGTTTGTTTAGCTGAAGAGCGCCTCACACACGACCTGACAGAGCGATTGTCCTTCAAATGACAGTTTCGCTCGATTTTTGATTTAGTTTTTGCAGTAATTTATTTGAAATTTTCTTATGATTTCAAACATATTTTAGACTCATTTCTTATATAACGTGACGACCCTATCGTGAAGTGCAATATCTGTGCAAATACTCTGAAAAACAAATAATAGATTATAGCGTCGAATGATATATAAGTTGAGAGTCAGATAAGACAAGAGTGAAGTCAACAAAAAGAAATCTATTTTGCAACCAATCTCTTCTGCAGATGAGCTCCTGTTCCCAAATCAGATCATATTTCAGCAAAATCTGTGCTCAAACCTATAGCCTGTTCTGCAATTTGTCTCACTTTTGAGATAATTATTCAAACAGTCGTTCGTTGCGAACAAAAAATATAAATATATATTAAAATCAAAACAATAATTCAAATCTTATTTTCAAATTCATTGGAAACCATTTAAACCTCATTAGAGAGCATTTGAATGAGAAAAACAGATATAAATTTGTTGAACTTTGAAAGAGTTCCCAACTTTTGGAAAACCTTTAAAATGAGCCCATGAAAGCAATAAAGCGTCAAGGTCCAGCTCCACTCCAGCGGATCAGCACATAATACACTTCTATTTTTTTCTTTCAAAAAGAACCACAAAAGTAATAAAAGAGATGAACATTAATAATGGAAAAGGATTTTATTTATTTCTTTGAGGCCTCACCTAAACCAGTGAGGGATAGGGTGTAGGAGCGGGAGGGAGAACCAGGAGAGCATGCAGTACAAGAGGGTCATGTCCTTCATGTGTCAAAAGCCAATTCAGAGTCAAACTGTGAAACTTATCTACAGAATAGGCCCGCATTTGGTTCAATGTCTTGAGTCGGGTGTAGTCCTCAGACCTTTCGTTCTTTTTTGCAAATCATTCTTATAATCGATTAAAACGTTTTCTCTTTCAAAAAACATTTTATTATTTTTGACCCGAATATCCAAAAATGCATATAATTTACACAAATTTTGGTTTAATTCATTCAATAACTTTAGAGACTATTTGGTTCGCCTCGGATTAGATAATTTCAACTCTTCCCGACCAGAGGCGCAATATATTCCCGCGGATTCAGATAAACAAAAACTATGTCAAACGAAGGGAATGAAGCGCTCCCAATGCCATAACTATATCACTGTCCTCTTACCGATCATTGGCACAAAACAAGTCTTAATTTGCGGCACAAATGCTTTTTCACCCGAATGTGAGATAAGAAAGTTATTGAGTCTCTCGACAGTCATTAAACGTGAGAGCGGTATCAGTAAGAGTGCGTTCAGTCCTCTTTGGAATACTAGTTCATTACTAACCCAATCGGGTGACTATTATTATGCGGGACCGTTAGACTTCAGGGGTATCGATGGAGCCGTCATTAAACACTCCAACTCTCCTTTGGATTCGCAGCCCTCACTATTGGCTTCAAGTCATTCAAATAAGAAGACAGTCCTCAGAACCTTACAATCAGACTCGAAGTGGATTAACGCCGACGCAAACTTCGTCTTTAATTTTGAATACGAAAATCACATTTACTTCTTATTCCGCGAATCGGCCGTTGAATACATTAATTGCGGCAAAAATATATACTCACGAATAGGAAGGGTTTGCAAGAATGACATCGGAGGACAGCTCTACTATAAGGAGAATTGGACTTCATTTATAAAATCTCGACTTAACTGTTCTATTCCTGGACTTTTCCCCTTCTATTTTGATGAGATTCAGTCTGTGGATTGGCTCGAGTCTAGTGATGTGCCCACACTTTACGCCACTTTCAATACGCCTGAGTATGACTTCTATTCAAAACTTTTTGCATTAAATTATAACAAAACTTCCTTTCATTAGAAATTCAATTCACGGCTCAGCCATTTGTGCCTTTCGTATTGACTCAGTCCTGTCCTCATTTCACGGAAACTTCAAACACCAGAAGAATATGGATTCTGTTTGGGAGAGTACTAATGCCAACAAAGATATCTTTGAATGCATGGCTTCCGCGCGAAATGGCTCAGAATCACATCAAATACAGAGATTGAACTCTCAGTTCCAGTTAATGGATTCGGCCGTTCAGTCAGTAAATGGAAGGCCTTATGTCATCGATACCGACAAAAAGTTCAAATTCATTGCCGTCGATGTCATACAAACAAAATATCAGAATTCAGTTGAAGTGATATTCACGACCACAACCGACGGATTTCTAATGAAATATGTTCGGTGGCCATTCTCGACAAAGGCCTGTCTAATTGACCAGATTCGGGTCATTCCCAATACTAGCGATGACTCGATTCTGTCGATGAAACTTTTGAAAGACACCCAATCATTGTATTTGGGGTCCAAACGAGAAATTATTCGCATACCTGTTGAACGCTGTCATACTTATGCTGATCGAAGTCAATGCCTATTAAGTGGTGATCCTTATTGTGGTTGGGATCAGCTGAAAATGGTTTGTAGCGCATCTCCCGGACGTAATCCTCATTCACAAGAATGGATTCAAAACGATTCGACGCAATGTTTTGAATCTAAAGCTAATAAATGGAGCGATTGGTATGAATGCAATCAAATCAATAAGAGTTTGGGCGACCGGTGCTTATGTAGAGCGAGAGCCTGTTCTCAGACCAACTATAACTGCATTGAAGGCAAAGAAATTCAAGTTACAAATTGTACTCAGAATGGGGGTTGGTCTGAATGGTCACAGTGGACGGCTTGTAGTGCAACCTGTGGTCCCGCTAATAAGTATAGGTATAGGCAGTGCGCAAATCCTGCCCCGGCTTTTGGTGGACGAAATTGTCGCGGATCTGAAAAAGAGGTAAATTTTTAATTTTATTATATTTGAAAACATATCTAAAGATAAACTATTGAACAGACGCTGCAGTGTATGAGTCAACCCCCGTGTGTTGACCAGAGCTTACCTTTAGAGCCCATCAATCATTGGTCCCAATGGTCTGAATGGGGCGCCTGTTCTGCTAAATGTGAGGGTGGAGTTCAGTTAAGGACCAGACGATGCGATAAATCGAAGGAATGTATTGGTTGTGATAAGGAATGGCGTATATGTAACCGACAGGAGTGTCCCGAAATTCGACAGCAGTCAGATTGGAGCGAATGGTTCACAAAAACTATGGGCGCCGACGGCATACTCCAGCAGAGAATCCGTTTCACGTGTCGAACTCGTTCTGCGGAGGCCTCCAATGTCTTTCTTCAGCCAAAAATTGAGGAAAGATTTGTTGATACAAAGGAGAGCTCCCAATGGTCCCAATGCTCTGACGACTCCTGTAATGGATGGCAATTCAAATGGAATGGAACTCATTATATTCGGTATTTTATTAACAATTTATATAATCTATTATTAACTCAACTAATGTTTGGCTTCATTACAGACGTCAGTGCGAGTCGTGCATAGGTTGGTCTAAATGGTCGTATTGGTCCCGATGTTGGGCCGACGGATCGCAGTTCAGAACTCGTGAGTGTGATGGAAGTGACAAATGTTTTGGTCATTTTAAAGAGTATCGCGAATGTAATCCATTGAGCGAACAGTTTTCGGCGGACAATGATTTTAATTCGATAAACGCTTTGAATGACAGGCCCTATAAGACGGCCGCCTCCAAGAATTTAGAGTCAAATGATGAGAACTATAGCCTACAAAAAGTATTGATTTATTCAATGCTATCCTTTAGTTTTGGAGCGATTGTCAGCGGAATTATTATTTACCTCTTTTTGCATAAAAAGGACAGAATGAGAGATTTGAGACATAAAAGACTCAGTTTAAGGCTCTTCTCTTCAATGAAATCCACTTCCAATGCCTATGAGTCACCGCACGAGTATAAGTCTAATCAATCAGCCCTTTCGCCACTTAATAGTATTCCTCCGGTGAGGGAGGCCACAATCAAAAGGAGTTCAACAATTCGAGCTCAACTCCATTCCGACCAAAACTTTTGACAAATCAAATGTCTTATTTTGACATCTCTTTGATCTCAACTCAAACATAAATTCGGACAATAATTACAACGAAATCATATCAAAAGAATGCCGAAGACATAAATGTCTTGACTTTACGGATAAAATCCAAGACTTAATCGAACAAAATTTGAATGAAGAATAAGAAGACAATGAGATGTAGTCGTTATCTAATCGTTTGAAACGTTTGCCGACAACTGTTTGTAGATTCTGTGCCATATTTTTGACTATTTTTACAAATGATTTTATTATACTTTTATACGAAAATAATTGTAAATAAAAAGCTTTTATTTATTTAGAAATTATTTTTACAAATATTTTAATGTTTAAAACATTTTTTGAATAAATTTTGTCGAAAAAATCAATCGATTAATAAATAATTGAATAATTAATTCCATAATACTTCTAATTTGATCAAATAACCTAGCAACTCTAGGCAACTCTATAATAACTGGGAAATAAAGTTTTAGTTCAAAATTAGTCTCAATTTCCAAATGAATTATTAGTTTTT
>JAQIYB010000572.1:0-10715 GCA_034699325.1 Oribatida sp. Gr-Ori-00743 | reverse complement strand
GTAAATTATTATTGAGTTTAATACCTGTGATACTGAGCTTGCAAAAAGTTGAATTCTTCCTTGATGCGTTCACATGTCTCGGTCACTGTGAACTTAAATTGTTGTCCGGCCTGTGGAGGGCCCTAATCATAATGAATGACAGAATTAGAACTATTTTAAAAAATATGTCACATTTTATCAAATATTGTGTCGAATTGAGTGATGAAAACAAACAAAAGATTAATGAATCGTAAAATAAATGCAAAGAAAATCAAAGATTTGTTTCATTTGATTGCTTGTGTTTACGATAATTAAGTCGGCCTTCAATATGCGATATCCAGGTTTGTTTAACTTTCAATTTTATCTAAAAGCGATTTATTTGCATTTTCAGAGAAGTCTGTCTACAGTTTCACAATTGTCTGTCATTTGTTTTTCTCAATAATCGATATAACGATTATTTAATTAGAAAATTATTCTCAATTTTAATAGACTTGGAAATGGCATACATTGTTGGGTACCTCATCTCCCGGCCCCTCATTTGTGAGAACAGTTATATTTCATAAAAATGATTGAAAAGTTCTAAAAAAACCGATAAAATGCTTTGAATTGATTGATAAAAGAAATTTGTTTAAGGCATTAGAGTGTGAAAAAACCTCTACTAATGCTATGTTTTGGTTAATTTGTGTGAATAATTGAGTTGTTATTAAATAATTATGACTTCAATTGAAAGTTCATAAACTCAGAAACGAGTTTTAAATCTCTTCCAAAGAGTATGAGAACTGATTTTATTTTTATTTCGTTTCATATCTGATATTATTAACCAAAGTTTAAAAACTATTTGATTCGCAAAAGCGATAAACTATTCTCAAGAAAAAGATTCCGAAACTTCAGAGAATATTAATGAATATTAAAGCAAAAAATTGTCAAAAATTTATCAAATTTTTCAAAATAAATGCAAACTCCAGCGCTTCGGGTGTTTCCAAACAAAACGAGAGTATATTTTGTTTATCAATAGAATGCTTGCGATGACTAACACCGGGAGCGCTGCTCAGCATATGTTTTCTCTGCCAAAACAATTGGATAAACAAAGAGAGGAAAAGAACGCCATCTTTGAAACGTTTGCGATCATCAAAATGAAAACCAATTTAAGGCTTAAAATTATTTTTAAAAATATACAAAACTATTGGACAACAAATTAACGACAATTGCGGCCAACGTTTAGAACATTAAAATAAAAACAATTAAACAAATATTTGTTTATTTTCTTCTCTACAAAGAGTTGTTTGACAAGAAATGCGACGAAAAGCACACAAAAGATAAATAAATCATAAAATGTTTAATAGTATTGAAAAAATCGTTTCTCAATAACTGATTTGAATTAAGGAATTGTGAATAAGTGATTGAAGCAAGCTCATTCTGGGCTCATTTGGGCTCAGTTTTAGTACATACCGGATGTCGTGAGTTATACATTGTGTTGGAAGTGTTGGTTGTCTTCGCACTAGTTTTGGACACTTTCTCGGCACTCAAACTACACTCACTGTAAGCTATGACTGTAGGAACCGAAACAGTAGAGACATGAAAGACATGACCATTACCTTCGACCAGTAGAGGCACTCACTTACCATTGGCTTACGATATGAACGCAATGCATCCCAACCCTGTTCTCCTCGACTCCTGTCAATGATCAGACTTACTTACTGTGAGTACAACAATAAGACACGTGAGTCTGTAACGTGACTTTACACCAAACCATCCAATGGCAGCGGTAGCCGGTGATGGAAGCCCTTCCCTTAGCCACAGACTAAGGCGTTATTCCTCCCACAACTCCGACTTTGAAAGCAATGAATCAAAATCACCGCTTCATTGAAAGCGTGAATTTTTTCGGGGAAAAGTCGACTTAAAAAGGGACCAAATTTGATGCAAAACCAACTGATTAGTGATTAACTCGTTTTTCTTGCGTTTTAAAACCATTTTATCGCTTTAGCGCCAAACCTTTCCTTCAGTTTTTCATTAAAATCGCGTATAAAACGCAAATTTCTCGAAATATATACAATCGGAGGGCGGAGTAACCAACTCTAATCTAGAGACTAGAGACAAGCTTGCAACTTATTCATATCCTTGTACAACTATGGGCCATAGTCTATGGCTATTCCTGGTCTAATTAATAGTAATGGCTCTGGTGACGGAATGGCCAAGATTGTTGATTTCATACAAATATGAAGGGGAGAGAGAGAGAGAGAGAGAGAGAGAGAGAGAGAGAGAGAGAGAGAGAGAGAGAGAGAGAGAGAGGTGGGGACTGAGCGAAGGGAAAGATGGGAATAAAGATTGAGTGAAGATTATAGTGAGTGCTATGCTTTGGGCTCTTAATAATATGATCCGTATATAAAGCAGATATAATTCTGGGCGAGAATACAGTTGTGAGATGTGCTCACATGAGAGAGGCTTCTCTTTTGGTCTCTTTGTTAGCCCTGAGGCTCATTAGAAGACATGCAATGCATTGAACGCATGTGAGACTGAAAGACTCATTTGGCAAAACTCAGACCCAAACTATCAGTTCTTCAATCTATAGAATGCATCGCTTGTTATAAAACCTCTTTTGCTATATTCGCGAAGTAATCAAAATAAACACACACTGAGAGAGAGGGGAGAGTTCGCTGATGGGAGTGAGTCTATCATCCGAGAGAGTCGGCGAGAAGTGAAGGCCACAGTTGGGAGAGTGCCGGAGAGTAATGCCTGTGTTTGAGGGAAACAGAGCGAAGAGAGCATACATTGGCAGACAATATGCGATCACTTTTAAGCCCCCATTTCTGGCTAATACCAAATTAGTTGAAAGTGTCAGATAGTGGGAGAGGACCGGGAGGTAATCAGAGTCAGACTCAGGTATAAAGAGTCTACAATTGCGAGCTGTAGTCAGGTCTTGTGTTGGGCTAACACTCTCTTTACCGAATAGATGGTCACGAATTATGATGAGAGCGATACCATCAGTGCTGGGCGTTGTTCTCCGCATATATTGTCAATAAAGGCCGGCCTTAAATAGTTTTCGGGAGACATGAGATGATAACAAACAAACTTTTTTTTTCGGTTGTGAAACAGACATCCAATTGTGCACATTCTGCACGTCGTGTCCAATGGATGTGCCAATGGATGTCCTTATGTTTATAAATATATAATATACTAAAAGTAAAGTAAAGTGTGTTCTGAGTATGCATTCTATGTATTGTAGACATCACTCAAAGAGGGCTCAGTTAGGGCTCAACCAAAGGATGTGTTGCAACGATGCGGACAGAAAGCAAAATAAGGCACAGCTCTGACAGGAATACCAGAACTGTACTAACGATTTAGTCAAATACGCAGTTCTGTCACAAGAATATTAATGTCACGAAAGTTATCAGCATTTGAAACACTATCGAAAAAATGATCGTTCAGTGCGTTCGGCGCTCTGTTATGTGTTTCCCAAAAGGCCAGCAAACAATTCAAATGAATACGACATTTGAGTTAATTATTAAAAATATGGTTCGCGTGACTCAACTCTATTACAACTAACGATACCATAGAAAACTATGTGATATAACGACCAAAAGACATGTTTGGCTGACTATTGTCTGTTCTGTTTGTCATATACTCTGCACAGCTCTGAATGTAGTGAAGCGTAGGTCCGTTCGCACTGTCGACCACTTTTGGAGAATGCAGTGAACACATAACCAATAGACTCACTATTAGATCAATAGCGCACTAAATGCCAAATTGGAGCGACTCATCAATACTGCAATTGTGGAGGAGTGGAGCACAGAATAGAACACAGAGACGGACATATGATAAGGCGATCTCGGATTGAGGTGTTATATGTGTTGTGCTTTCGCTCAACGATTGATTGCCCAGAATGTAGTTCTAGTGGTTTATAGTCAGGAATAGAAAGGAATGCATTTTTTGCCACTTTCTCTCGTTTTTGACTCTAATGTACTTATAATGTAAGTTAAGTTTACATCCAATAGAGAACCAAATGACAAAAGTGAGAGATAGGGCTCAACCAGAATGTGTTGTACTCAACAATAAGTAATACATTATAATAAATAATAGGCTTTGAGGAGAGGCTGTGAGAGCTCTATCTTTTTGATGATAGGACTAATCCGTCTCTATTTATGTCTATTATAAAGACTCCAATTCCTGTTTGAGACCAAAGTGAAGGTATTGTCGATAAGAAGACACGAAACGGCGATAATAACGATAACGTATTAATCATTTGATTTTAATTTATTTTCCATTTCTTTTCGATGTTATCTCCAAAACAATTTCGTCGTTTAATTCTCCAAATCTATGGACTGTTGGTCTGCTGTGAGCCCTCTTTAGTATAATCCCATTATAACCGTTGCGAACATTTGGGACATAGTCTGCATCAGTCAGTGAACAGTAGGGCTAACACAGAGCTAACACATACTCTGATTATGTGCATTATGTGCGGATTGCAGTGGTATTGCATTCGCATCACTGGTTTTGAGCGATGGATGCGATCCAAGTGTTTGTTAAGAGATCAGTGAACTTATTACAACTCCGGCTCTCTTTCTCTCCCACTGACTGCACACAAACCTCCAGTGCATTAACGACTAGTAGTAGTCAAGGAAACCAATCGAACCGACACAAGCGATTCGAGGCTGACTTTTCTCAAAGAAAGCCTCAATTATCACATAAATGCAATTTTATAGCGACATAATTGCAAATGTCAGGAGGAATGTCAGGAGGAATGGGCAAAAATTGTGCCAAAACCTACCGAATCTGCTATCAACACATTCGACACCAACTTTACAAACAAATTGAAAATTAATGCAAACCTTTCTATTGATGTAATTTATAGCCATATCTCAAATGAGTTAAACCCAGAGTTAAATAGTATTATATTGTAGTCAATAATTATGACATATTTCTCAGAGAATAAGAGATTAGAGACTTATTAGACTTTAAAGAATCTTAAATCAAATCAAAACTTTAATTATAAGTTTAGGAATCAATCATTAAAATAATTAATACATTTTTAATGAAAAGCTTTAATCTTATTCTCACTGTTTTTAATTGAATTGTTTTTAAAAGAATAAAAAAGTGATAAAAATTGTTTAAAAGAATACAATATAATAATCGATAGGAAAGACATGAAAGACATGAATGAACTAATTATAATAATAAACTAATATAAATGATAAATAATATTCTGGCAAAAACTTGTTTCTCATAACTAATTAGTTTTCTGTACTCTCTTTCCTTAAGTTATTCATTATTTTTGCTTTTATTTGCAAACTTATCGGAGAACTGTTCGCCAAAAGAAGGATTTTATTCTTAGTTTTTGGTTTTGTTGTTGTTTTGCTTTATTTATAATTCAAAAGCCATAAAAAAGACATTGAATTTTAATCAATGAAAAATGATCGCAATATTGTTGTTCTTGTTTTGCTGTTCTCTGTATTTCACCTCAATTTTCGGAACTGAGAACACATTTAAAAACATTAAAACACAAACAAAACAAAACCAACAAAAATAAAGAGTTGTATTGAAATAAAAAGAGAATTGCGATGAAAAAACTCAAATTAATGCAAATATTGGGCTTAAAAACAAGTTCTTCAATGAATTAGATCTGATGTGAACTCAATTATATTCGTTTAGAACTATTCAATCACTAAATTATAAATTATTAATCAAATCTGAGTTTAGAGTCTAAAGTAATAACAAAATTGTTATTAAATATAACTCAGAAATAATGCGATCTTTTTTCACATCAGGAAAGAAGTCGTCAGAAAATTGAAGAAAAAAAGTTTATTAATGACAACCAAATGATTAATTTCTTAAAATATGTATTCAAAAGATTCGATATTAAAAGGTTTCAAATGAAATAATGAATCCAATTATTGATTCAAATAAAAGTTGAACTCAAATAAGATTTTCTGTTTAATAAAAGAAAGAAAATATTCTTAAAACTTATCGAAAACATGAATCGCTTTAATGGAAATCTGTTTGAACTGAAAAAACCCATATTTTTAGATAAATAGAGAGAATATTAAAGTATTACTCAAAAGAAGTTTTTCGAGAGCTTTGAGCACAAAATTCAATTCAAAGCTAATAATAATAATAATAATAGATTTGAGGTTCAAATATGATATAAATATCTTAACCGATGTGTTCATCTCATATCTGACCAGAGATTGATTGGAATATCATTTAATAAATTGTTTAATCGATCGTAAGTTAAGGAAAACCACTGAAAGCCTAACAATAACTGATGTTTTGCTGACTTAAACTCTCATTTATATCAACACTGAATGTAAGTCTTTATCGTTTGAAGAAAGCGTTACATTAGATAACGACTAAAAGGAGAAAATAGCCTAAAGTTATGCCCATATCTGATATCCGATGGACTGCTTATCGATTCGCTGATGAGTTTGAAGTAAAATAATATTCATTTCCAATGACAACACAAACTCAATATCAATAGGAGAGGAGGAAAGACTTACATTAGAATCAATGACACAAATTATAATTAGATTTAATCTGATTTCGAAGACATCAGACCTTTCGACGAGTTTTTGCCAATAAGTCAGACAATTGTTTTGATCTTAACTTTTGTTTTAAAGAAATCTTTTTTTAGTGCAATCATTTTGTGATCACTTTTACCACACAATTGACAGATAAAAGTCGAATCACTGATTAACTTGATTTCCACCGATTTTTAGTATAACGAATCCATTTATATTTGATCCGTTCCTTTCAAGTGTTGAATTTCTTTTGCCATTTTGTCAAAAATGTGTCCACAGTTTCGATATGAATTCCTGCAAATAATTATTTGTAAGTTTGAAACTAACAAAAGTTAATCGAATCACTAACCGGCAGTCTTTGCCACTGCATCTGCATTTGGTGGCCACTTCTCAAATGAATGGGTCAAAAGTGAAACCATAGGCATACCATAAACCACTTTACGGTCTGTTTTCGTATTCTCATTAAGAAAATTGCAATATTCAAGTAATTCGAAGAAATCAAAGGCCTCCCGTTCTCTGCGTTTCGGATATTTGATTGGAGATAAACTCGCTTTTTCCGTATCCTTCGGATACTTAATCACTCGATTGCCCCTGGATAACTCCTCTTCGAGCCAACGAATCGCTTCTCTGGCGTTGACACTCATCCTTTTCATCTGATCCAAAACAGTCAGAACTGAAACAAATGGTTAATAAGATTCTAATAACTAAATGTTTTAAAGAAATACCTATTTTGGGCACAACTATAATGAATTGTTTGCTATGAGTTAACTCTTTAACAAACGACAAGTGTTCACAAAAAGTACTCGAGTCTAACACCATATACGGCGGCAATTGTGGCGCAAAACTCACGTCCTTTTCGAGTTGATTCACTTCGGCCTCAAATATAATAAGAAGTCATATATTTTTGGGTTTTAAGTTTAATTTCACTTACTTTGAGCCAAAGGTGAGCCATGTTTTGCATAAACTTCTTCTGTTTTTTCGTTTCATTAAAAGAGTTCTGAGTTTCGATATTATTTTCCGATTGAAGAGATGATGGAATGAATATCGAATTGTTCTCAGACCAAGTGTTGGCCCCAAAGTGGTTAAAATGTATTCCATTTGAATAGCTATTGAAAACAAAACGACTTTCGTTTGAATCAAAAGCAATTCCGTAGATATTTGGACACTCTTTTAGGAAATGAAGGAATGCTATCATCGATTCGATGTATAAAAAGCCTTTTTCTCTGTTATTTAATATTCTCTGACTATTGAATGAAATCGATTTGAATGAAGGTTTCAAACATTTAATGTTTGTAAGACTCAGATCTGATGTCAACGGAAACTTCTGTCGCCATTCGATTCCCAAACATTTGAATTCAGACAATTCGGGAAAAGAATTAATGACTTTCTCTTCGATATTAAGCAAAGTGTTGGCAAAATTTATAAACTCTTCGACGCAGAGCTGTAATTGACTCGAAATCTGTGACAAAAGGGTGGGATTGGATCGAAGCCAATCGCAAAACACTTTAATTGTCGGTAAATTACTTTCGTTAACGATATGATTGAGAATATCTTCTATCGGCGTTACTGAAGAAACAGTTTTCTCTCCAATAGCTTTGTTAGGGAGAGGGTTGTCGTCATCGCTACTGATTATAGTTACGTCCAAATTGTCGGAATCGCTGTCATCATTAGAGTCACTTAAATCGGATCCAATTTCGAGCGCATCGATTGTACTCAAAGCCGTTTCTTCCAATTCGCTGAGCTCTGAATCGTCGTCGTCTAAACTCAAGGCATTCTTGTCGTCATAATTAATGGCGGCCTTACGTCTCCGAAGTCTTGATAACGCTCTACGGGGAGACAGGTCTGGAGTGTTCTCTTTAGATACTCGGGGACTCAAACTGGAGTTGCCGTTCATTTTAAACGAATCAAATCCCAACTTTGTTTTCAAACTTTGATGAGTTGAGGACATGACAGCCATCATATAATTGATACAAAACGTCAAAATCATAGAAAGCGTTTGATTGGTGTTCGATGAATCGCAAGCAATACCCAACTCTTCGACCCGATCCACAATAAGTACAGTAATGACCCCCACTTCGAAAGTGATGGCAGAAGTCATAAAAGTAGGCATTTGATCGGTGGTTAACTTTGGCTGCAATTTGAAGACATCGTTCAGCGTTTGTAAAATTTCTTGGAGTATCGGTAAAGCATTTTTGTTGAGCTGATTATCGGATGGTTTCTTAAACCAGTATTGGTTAAAGAACTGCAGAAAATACAAAATCGTACGCCTAATCACTTTGAAACTCTCGCCAGAGTTGGGTTCGCCGTCCAATTCAATCAGACGTTTCTCATTATTCTCCAGAATTCGTCTCAAATTGTTTTCTGCGCCTTCAAAAGGCTTATCGCAGGTCAGGCTAACAGAAAAAGAGTCGTTAGTTAGAGTATAACACAAATTGTGAGCATTTCATACCATCGCATATAATAGTAGACGGAATCCAATCCATAATTATTAGACTCAGAAAGTGTTCCCAATTGGTTGAAAGGCATTCCAATATCTGGATTCCAGATGAGAGCCAAGTCATAGAACCTAATGGCCAGTTCTCGGTAACCATTAACTTCCAGATCAAAGAGATAACGGGCTAAGTCTCCCATATATATGAGTATGCGATGGATCGCACTTTCAGCCCAAGTCTTGACATCCTCTTTGAGCGGTTGGCGTTCGCGACAGAACTCATCGATAGTTTGTCCGCCATTTATGTATGGCATCAGATTATGAAGACTTATAGAGTAGTGCTTTGAAAGGCCCAAAAGTAAACTATAGTATAGACCGAAACCAGTCGTCAAATGGATTTGAAGTATAGATAAGTCGGACGAAGATATTCTCTGAAACACAATTCAAATGAATATTAAGCGTTAAACAGAAGAAAATATAAACCTTTTTGTTTAATTTGTAGAACTGAGTCAAGTCGTGGTAACATCGCCTCCAAAGAAAGTCTTCGGCTCTCCTTCCAAACTCAATGGGAGAGGAATAAAGAATTGTTTCGCACAACTCTTTCAGACGATCTCTGCTCTTAATTGACGACTCAGTGAATGCATATCTCAGCGAATCGGCTGAAGAGATGCCGGACTCCAACTCTTTGGAGATCTCAATCACTTCCCTAAAAATAAGATCAAATCAATTATTACATCGAATGAACAAAAAGAGTATTAATTGAATCCAAAATCAAAACATTTTAATTGAAACAAACAATCGATTAAATGTTTGATTATAGTCTCAAATTGGGATCAGTTTTGAGGAAATATAAACTATTTTTTGTTTCAATTTTTGCCAAATATTTAGTAATTGTGAACTAATTATTGGTTTCAATGAAAACTAAACTCTAATTAATCGGACTTTTGGTCCAAACATCTGATAAAAGGTTTTAAACTTAAGTGAACTTAAATTTAAGTGAAAAACAAATTAAATGAGAAATCAATTAAATTGTTAAATGAATCCGATTTTAATGAATACCTGAACAGACGGGTCGAGTCGTGTCTGTTAGTCGTACTCCTGATCGACGACTTCTTCATCTCTAGCTATGAGCTCATTGTCTTCTCAATTAATTGTCACAAAAAGGTGTCGTTTGTCGTCATTTTAATCACAATAAAAAGTGAATTAAACGATAAGTCTTTTAGTAAATTGCATTCAATGCTTTCCATTACTGTTTAGTCAATTCATTGCCTAATAGTGTAATGCATTCAATGTTATCATTGGCTTCGAACCAATCAAACGACTCAATGTTTTGCGCCCTCTTATGACTCATTCAAAACACTAACGATTTTCAAACGACAGTCCATTGGATTTCAATAAATCGATTCCTAGATTAAAATAAATTAGAAAAATTGAAATTTAATTTATTCAGAGATTCTTGAAATCAGAAATATTAATGATATGTCAAATATTTTAGACTATAAACCAGTTTTCCTTATATTTACAGTAATTCCAATCGATTGAAAAGTTTTCAAAAGTCATGAGATCTCACGAAATGTCAATATTTTTGCCAAAATTTTTAATTTATTGCAAATCAATGATAAATAGCCATAAAATCGATTTCACTCTCAAAGAACAGTTTTAAATGTATTTTCAGATAAACTAATTTTGTAATCCATAGACTGCGCCAATCAAAAGTATATGAGAATGAGAATAACCTAGTTTGTTTAACTCTTTAACACTGTTTACCACTCTTTTATCAAAATACCGGAATC
>JAQIYB010000571.1:0-10720 GCA_034699325.1 Oribatida sp. Gr-Ori-00743 | reverse complement strand
TAGATTTAAGGCTTAATAATTATTGGTTTACAAATTAGACACAATTTGAAAAACATAATAAATGAGCATGGTTATTTAGTATCAATGTCAATTTTAAGTCTTATTCAATAAAATGAACTAGGTAAATTTAGATCAAATAGTCTATGAGATCTAATTAGTTTTTTAAAACCATTCAAATCAGTTTTAGCTCAATTACTTAGATTTAGAATTTTATTCCAATTAATATTTAAATTTTTAATCTTAGTCATTTAGATTTCATTCAATTTTTGTTGAATTTCGATTAGAATATTAGTTAGATCCAGGTCAATTTCAATGACCATTCATAATTAGATTAATTAGATTTTTAGATCATTAGATTTCATTAGAGAGCAAACATTTTCTTCAGTTATTTAGTCATTAGTTAAAATTATTTAAACATTAGAAATTAGCTTGATAACTTAGTTTAGTATTACTTTTGAGTTTAATGTTTAGCATGATCAAATAAATAATTTATTAATTTATATTTAGAATTATTCATAAAATATTTAGTCTTTAGAAAAACTGTGAATTGATAGTCAAAACCAGACGTCTATTGAGTCTAAGCTTTGAGTTATAAATGAAATATTTTCCTTAGAATTGTTGAACTAAATGTCTGTACTTTGAATTTAGATATCAAATACATGTATGAGCAAGGTTATTTAAATAAATTAAAATGATTGATAATCATAATTAAATAATTGATAATTTTGTATTCAAAATGTTAACATTCTATTAAATGATAATATTTATATAAAATTATAAATTAGCTTGATAATTTTTTAAGCTCTCTTGATGCTATTTATTCTCTATTAATATTAACTTTAAACAGGGAACTCATATAATATGAGCAAGGTATACTTATACAGATAAAATATATTAATCATTGTAATTAATGATTTAAACTAAGAAAATTTTGATTTGAGCATGTTTAACTTTATTTAATATTTTTGATAAAACTTAGAATTATTGATCTTGGTGATTATTATGCTTAAAAGCAAAGTCTAATTTCACAGAGAAATCAATTTGAAGTCAAAGTCTAAAGAAATACTTGAAATTGTAATTTGATTTTTGACAATTTCAAAAGATCTGGGATGAGCAAGGACCGGCGCCTTTTATATATAATTTAGTCTTAATTTAGTGTTAATAGAATATTAATTAGTATTTTGCAACTTGGTAATAAATTATTATTATATATATTAAATAGATTTAATTTAGTTAATTAATTTAGATAGAAATTTATATTAAAATTAATTCAAACCAGCTTGCACATTATATTTTTAATGGGTTCACCGGCCAGAATGGCTATCTATACTATTGCATTGCAAGGATCAAATTTCTTGTCCCTCTTTGCATAAGTTTTGTGTAAGGCTTGCATTGAATTCATTGCATAAAAAGTTTTCTTCCTTTTGGTCTTCTTTTCTAAAAGTTTTAACAAAAGTGAGTCTAAAATTATTTGCTAAAAAACATGAAATATTTAGTCTAAATAATTATTGCTAGGTCTTATTATAATCTTGGCTGGTTTATAACGCATTCGTGGTATTCTCAAAAATTATTGATTCATTATTTGTAAGTTTGCAATAAATTTAATAATTTCTAAAATTTTTGTAAAAAACCAAAATTATCTGGATAAACTTGTAATGCTAATTATGACTAAGAGCATTACATGTTCGACATTATTAATCTTGCTAAAAAATCATTGAATGTGATTTCTAATGGAAATTAAGTTTTCCTGATTTGAGATTTTCTGAAATTTGAAAATACAAAAATTTGTTATAACTTGGTTAAATAAGATGTGCTTGCTATTTTACTGGGTACAATTATACTAGAAAGGATTATCTAGCTTATAGTTCAAGAATTTTTAATTTTGGACTTGTAATTTTAAAGTTATCTTGATTAGAAGTTTGAGTCAATTTTGTGTCTGAAAACATGTTTATGTCAAATCTCAATAATTTATTGTAATTATCATTTAATTTATTCTTAAATCAGCTTGGTAAGAACTAGTAATAGTTATTTTGTTTATTTTAGCTTGCTAAAACATAAAATTTGCTTAAAATCAAAAATCTTGTTGTTTGCTATACAGAAAAGCAAACTTTAAACTGTAAGGATATATGCAAGGTGGAACACTAATTTATATCAGTTATTATTAAATTTACATGGTGTCCTAATTAATAGGTTTTATACATTAAACTAACTTGTTATTAACTATAAATTCATATGAGAATAATTATATTTGGTAATAATTTTGGATTTATTTGATCTTGATGGTGTCAACTTTATTTTGCTTAGATTTTGTTAAATAGAGAAAATTGAATTATCTTGAAAACTATAAGTACTATCAGAAAAATTTAAATTACAAAAATGTGTGCCTGGTGATTATCTATATTGTTAATTGATTTAAAATTAAATTTAAAAATTATCAAGATAAAAAATTTAATTATTTGTATTTTGCCGTTTTTCTAAAGCACAGCACATATGCTTAGCATTGGAAGCACTACACAACAGAATTAGCGGCCGTTTGCTTGAAATCTGATACTCTTTGATACTCAACTCTAAAACTCAACAAAATTTTTACTAAAAACTTATTCTAAATTTTTAAATTTTTGAAAATTATTTGAGCAAGGTAATTTTGAACTAAATCATCATTAATATAATAATTTACCACGATTCTCTAATAGAAACATTATTAAGGGCACTAAATGGACAATTTTCAAGTAAATTAATTTAAAATAAATAAAAATTCTAAAATTCTTATATTCTTAAAATTTTTAGATCAAAGCAATTGATTGGTTCTCAGAATCGAGTTCAGAGAATAGAATGTTATTTCTTAATAATCTAATCACTTCGTGTGCTGACAAAAATGAACTGGATAATTTTCGACTAATGATTGACTCAAAAATTTCTAAATTGAGCAAGGATAAAATCGGAAATAATTCAAAATCTAATGAAAGCGAATGTGAAATCATTTCACATAAAAGACAGAGACAGGACTCAATCATTGAGGAAAACGCATCTAAATTCTCAAGCTCAGATCCAAAGGTGAGCTGGGTCAAAAAGTTTACACCAGAGGATTGTGTTGCTCTGGATACCGAAATGGTCAGTGTTTGGGAGGTCTTAAGAGAAGGGGTTTGGACAAATGTTAGACAATTGCCTTTTTCTATCAGAAAATGTTACCTTAACCAAAGAATATTCTTTTCTAAGGAATTTGAAATGAAAAGAAAGCAGGTTAAGTTTACTCAGAAAGCTTGCACTGTGGCTGTTGTGTCTCTAAAAAAATTTGAAACTATTTATCAAGCTCAGATTAAACATCCAATTTATACTTGGCACTTTACTGATCGTTATTTTAAAGTAACTGGATTTGATTGGAATTCATTTGACCAAGGGTTAGAAATGAGCCAGGTACAAAATGAGTTGAGAAATTTATTAAAGAATAAATTAGTCATTACTTGTTCAGGTAAAGCTGACTTTGAGGCTTTAGGTCTTACTAATGATCTAGCTCATATTAATCATTTTGATTTACAAGATCATTTCTATAATAATGAGATTAATTGTGAAGGGGTAGAAATTAAAAATCCAATTAGTTTAAGAAGAATATACTGGTATTTGTTTGCTGACAATTGTCAGGAAGGCTTTCACTCAGCACTAAATGATGCTAGGTCAACAGCAAGGGCATTCATTGGTTACGTGAATAATTGTAATAGTATTGACCGGTTTAATAATTGCGGTTACAGTTTAAATGAAATTCCCAAATGGAATGATATTTGTAAGCTATATTCCGGAAAATCATAAAATGTACTTGCTCATTTAATATTTGTAAATATTTTGTTTGCATTTTAATCTTTTTTTAATTAAAGTTTAAATGTTTTTCTTATTATAATTAATTGTGTATTGATTAGTTTGACTCTTGTATTACTAGCAAGGTAAACTTGTATTGAATTTTAATTACCAAGTTTATTTTTAACTTTTCATGAATAAATGTATTAAATTTGCTTATTAATGAAAAATTGATTGATCAGTTCTAATATAAGAAGTGAGCAAGGTCTTAAATTTATTTATTACTCAAGAATTTTGAAGTAAGCAAGATCTCCGAGCTCGAGTGAAATTTGTCAAAATGAGCGGGGGGGGGGATATTCAGAAATTCTGGTTTAACTAGTCTATTTAATAGTTTTAAAAACTGCTTAATAAGAGATTATAAAGATTATCAGCTTTTATAATGTATTTAGACATTAATTTCGAGAATTAATCTTGGTCAATTTTATTAATTAATTTAAAATTCAGTGATGATCAAGGGGGTCTGATTTGATTAAATTGAACTTGTTTATAGTTTTGTCAAATTATTATTTATCTCAGTATAAAATATAATCTTGGTATTTCTTCGGCAATTTAACCTTTCTTCCCACTCTGGTTACAATCTCTGGGGTTTGACTTTTTGATGAACTTGGTTGCTCTTGGTAATACTCAATTGTCTCTTGATTGTCATCTATTATTGTCTCTGAATCGCTATAAATATTTTGAATCATACTTATGTTATCATTAGGATTAAAATCTAAACTATTTTCTTGATTATTATTTACTTCAAAATAAATTTCTGTTTCACTTTGAGTGGACTCAGTGTCGGCCTCGTACTCAGTATTGAGCATTGATATGTCAGCTAGATATTCTTTAGGCAAAGGTTTATCTTTAAGAAAGTTATAATTTGTATTATAGTAGGACTCCATTAATCTCATATTGACTTTTCTGTGAATTTGTGGTTTGACAACATCTTGAATTAAATACACATTTCTATGGCATTTCATTATAACAATGTAAGGTCCCTCAAATTTTTGCTGAAGGGCCGTCGGCTTATTACGCTCCAAATGTCTGTTTTTAATCATTACTAAATCACCAATTAAATATATTGGTTGTCTATGCTTTTCATTATAATTGATCGCATTTCTAATTTGTTTTTTACGAATTCTGTCTCTTGTTTTCTGGATTTCTTTCTTATATTTGAGCTTGGTATTTTCATTGAATAAATCAGGTTTTTTCTCGGTTTTCGGTAAAACATTTAAATTCATATCATAAAAAGTGTATGGTTGTCTTTTGTATAACTGTTCAAAAGGAGATCTCTTAGCTGTCACATTTATTCTGGTGTTTAGACTTAATCTGCAAGAAGGAACCAGCAAGTCCCAATCATTTTCATAGTATAAATTAGTTCTAATGTACTCTTTAATTGTAGCATTTGTTCTTTCAATTTGACCTTGTACTTGAGGGTTATATCCACTACTAAACTTTTGAATGGCAGGTGCATAAACTGAGATAATTGATTGAACTGTTTCACTTATAAAAGCACCTCCTAAGTCACTTTGTATTATTAGAGGGGGAGAATGCCTTGTGATAATGTCTTCTAATATAAATTTACCAATATTGAATTGATCTTGGTGAGGAATTGCTCTCATTTCTACCCATTTAGTAAAAGTATCGATTGCTGTTACCACCCATTTATTACCTCTTTCAGTCTCTGGGAACGGACCAATTACGTCAATTTCTACCCTTGAGAATGGATTTTTTACTTCTAATAGTTCACAAAATCCTGGACTCAGTTTTCGGTCAATTTTATTCATTTGACAACTATGACAGTTTTTTACAAATTCTGTGATTTGATCTTTCATTCCAGGGAAGTAATAATTCCTTCTAATTTTATCATAAGTTGCATTGATTCCACCATGTCCAGAAAATGGGTTATCATGGTATTCTTGTATAACTGTTTCTCTGAATTTTTCAGGCAAATAAAGAGCATAAAACTTCCTCTCATCACAATCAATGATTTTGTATAACAATTTTTCATTGATATCCATTACTAATGTTCTGTCTTTGAGTGTTCCTGCTATTATTTCTGATTTCAATTTTAAAATAACGGGATCTGAGTCTTGCTCATTATTCATGTCATATTTTGTAAAATTTTTTACTTTAAATATTCGAAAGCCTAGTTCTTCATCATCGAACTCAGTCTTTGTATTTTCTATTGGCAGCCGGCTTAAATTATCAGGCTGAACAGTGTGTTTAGGATTCTTATATTGAATCTCAAAATCAAAATCTGTTAAATATTGGGTCCAACGAAAAAGTCTTGAATTTACTTTTGTAGTATTTCTGATTCCCGTAATACACGAATGGTCTGTTATTACTGTAAATTTTCTACCAATTAAATATTGTCTCCACTCAGATAATGCAAAATAAACTGCAAAGTATTCTTTTTCCGTTATAATCCAGTTTATTTGATAACTGGATAAAGTCTTTGAAATGTATGAAATCACTTTTTCCACCCCTTCAGGGGTCTTTTGACATAAAGTTCCACCCACCCCATACTTACTTGCATCTGTTTTAACAATTGTTTCTAAACTATCATCAAAATGGGCTAATATTGGAGCATTAATCAATGATTCCTTCAATAAATTAAAGGCTTGTTTCTGGGGTTCACCAAATTCAAATTTGGTCTCTTTTGATAATAATTGATAAAGTGGTCTTGATATTTTTGAGCAGTCTTTTATGTGCTCTCTATTAAAATTAACATGACCAAGGAACGACTGTAATTGACGTACATCTTGTGGTTCAGGCATTTCAACAATGCATTTGACTTTATTTTGATCAAGGGCAATTCCATTCGGAGACACTTTAAAGCCCAAGAATGTTATTTCATTCATACCAAACTCACATTTTGATGCTTTAAGTTTAAGATTAAATTTTTTAAATCTTTCTAAAGTAATTTTCAATCGATGTAAGAACTCATCAAAATTACGAGCAAATAAAATGACGTCGTCAACATAACTAATTAGTATTCGATATTCTAGGTCAGACATTATTGAATTTATCGTTCTACTAAAGGCAGCAGGGCTATTTTTAAGACCTTGCGCTAAACGCGTAAAATGATAATGATTATTCTCTGTGCTAAATGCTGTTTTTTCTTGACTCTTTTTATCTAGAGCAATTTGGAAAAATCCTGATGTTAAATCAATTTTAGCGAAATATTTGGAACCACCTAGTGCACTCAAAACTGTTTTAACTGGTGGAATGGGAAAGAATTGTGTCTTGGTGATTGAATTTACTTTTCTTAGATCTAAAACCCATCTGACCCCGTCAGGTTTTGGGATTAAAAGCACAGGACTATTGTATGGCGAGTTCGACTCAACCACAATTCCTGCATCAACTAATTGTTGTACTTGTCTTTGAATATACTCCTTTTCAATTGGAGCAAGTTTATAATTAGGAATGTTAATTATTTTGTCTTCAGTTTCGATGGTATGCTTATATAAATCACAAAAACCTAGGTCTAAAGGATGTTTACTAAACTGAGAGTCATATGAATTGAGAATATTTAATAATTGAGATTTTTCTATCTCGTTTAAATTTGGATTAATATTAAACTCAATTTTCTGATTGACCTTGTCTTTTTTATTAAATTCTTGTTCAATCTTAGAGATCACTTCTTGTTTTCGATTAATAAATTGATTAATATTTTCTTGTCTAATGACCTTGGCCATTTTCTTAATTTTAACCAATTTTTTAGTTTTCCTGTTATCCATGGTCATTTTCGGTTCAATATAAACATTATTATCTGAATCGATTGATTTATAACCAATTATTTGATCTTTGACAATATTAGTATCTTGGTCAAAATAATTATTTATGACTATTTTATGTGAAGTCTTATCATTAGGGAAATATATTGAACTTGTTGCCGACAATAAATGATCTTGTTCTAATCGATTGCTTGGCTCTATTTCAGTGATTTGGGTCAGTTTGTGGTCACAATTAATGTCAATAATTTTAAATGAATTGGCCGGGATCGTCACAGTTTCATTACTTTTAAATGAAATTCTTTTGAATCTTTTAAATCTCAAATGATTAGAATCAGTTGTTTGGATTTCAAGTGTTTTACTCTGATAATCAATTTTAGCTTGTGCTTTATCCAGAAAATCTGATCCAAAGAGGACATCGTCTTCTAATTTGTCGAATACTAAAACGTTTAAATTGAATTTAAAGTCTTTAATAATAACTTTAATAGTTGTTTCGCCAATTGGATAAAAATCTGATCTATTCACTGCTCTGCACATTACAATAGAAGGATTAATTTTGCAATCAATAAAATCAGCGAAAACTTTACTTATAACTGATTGATTTGACCCTGTGTCAATACAACATTCATTTTTGACTTGCATAGTTGGTTGAATTGCATAATTATTATTAATTTTAGCCATGATATAAATCATTCCTTCGTCAACATCAGTTTTCAAATCAATAATTCTACGAAGAGGTCTTATAAGGGTTTCCGCAGGCGAGCCTCTTAATTGGACTGCGGTTTGGCGTTTAAATTTTGCTCAGAATCGGTTGAATTTGTATTCTCAGTTGTATTATCAGTTGACAAGTCTAACTCTATCTCAGAAGTGAAAGTAATTAGTTCTCCCGTTGAAACTGAAGGGTTCTTTGAAGACTTAAAAGCCTTGAAATTTTTTGAATTTGGTTTTGTTTGATTTTGCTTTTGCTTGAAAAGCTCAGTTTCTAATTGATTAAGTGTATCTTGTGAATGATAAGGCATGTATTCCTCTTTTGTTTGACCAATAGTTTGCGGTCTCTGATAATTTTGAGGGTGAGAATTATTTCTCTGATAATTAGGATTATAATTATTTGCAGTTCTGTTATTAGCATGATTATAATTAAATTGTCTCTCATTATTCTTTGTGCTCTCAACATTTTGAACCATTTCTCTTTGCTTTGCCCGAACAGGACATTGAGCAATTTTGTGTTCAAAAGAACCGCATGCAAAACATTGATATCTTGGTTGATTTACATTTGTATTATTATTTCTCTCATTATTTGAGGGATTGTTCTCAAATTTCTGTCCCTCTACTTTTTGATTGTTCTGATAATTAAAAGGTTGATTGTAATTAGGCCTTACATTGTTGTTATAGTTTCTATTAGGGTTTTGAGTCTGAAAATTATTATTTTGATTTCGATTGAATTTTTGATTAAAATTCTGATTTCGGGTTTGATTTTGAAACTTATTATTATTTGAATTGAATTTCGGATTATAAGGTCTTTGATTTGGGTTTTGTCTAAAGTTTCCATCTTTAGGAGGAAAGGGTTTATTAGTTTGATTGACATTAGCCTTATTGCCGTCAGTCTTTGCTTTCAATGGAGTGTCAATGACTTTATTCATTTCTATAAAGTTCTCAGCATTAATACACATATTTTTGAATACTCTTAGTCCACCTGGCACTGGCCAATTTCCAATGTTTAAGATTTTGTCTCTTAATTCTCGTTTTAAACCGAATGCTAAATATTCCATTTTCTCATTATCTCTCATTCTTTCATTCACCGAATCCATTAAATCTAAGCCTCTGTTTATATAAGCGCGGACAGACTCTGTGTCTTCTTGCCTTAGAGTACTTAGTTTCATTCGATTAGTAATACCATAATCTTTTGATTGAAACTCATTTAGGAAAAAAGTTTTAAATGTTTCCCATTCTAACTCTTCTAAGCTTATGAATGTATCTGTTATCCAATTGAGAACATCGTCTGACACATACTTAGCAAAATTCCTCACTTTATGACTGTCTTTCCAGCCATTAATTAAGGCTGACTTTTCATACTTTTTTAACCAAATTTTGGGATCAGAATCGTATTTGAAATACGGTGGCTTATGGTTTTGATTGGTGTTTAATGTGAGGTTCTCTAATGCACTAATTAGCTGATTATCGCTTTGAATATTTGTATTATGAGATTCTGAGTTTTGACTCGAAAATCTAGGCATTTTGTTCATTTGAGGTCTGTAATTATTGGACGTGAACTTAGTATATTTAGGATTAGTAGAACTGGTTGGATTGCTAGTTGTTGAGAAAATTGGTTCAGTATTTGTGTTTAAATGAACTCTTGTGCGAGACGAAGAACTTGAGCGCATCTCATGAGATCTTTGAGAGCTTTGCGGCATTTGTCTCGTATTTCTACTGTTAAACCGAGTGCTAGTGTAGGTGTCTGTTGGTACCTGTACACTAGTCTGAGGAATACGGAATGAAACCGGATTAGAAATAAAATCCGCAGTGACCAAGGGGTCAGGTCTATTTGAGCGAAAATTATTCTCATTTACAGTGTGAATAGTTTGGTTTTGTCTCAAAATAGTTTTAGGTCGCACGCTGCGATTTTCATTCACACTGGGCTCATAGGATTCAATTATATTGATTAGATCTGATGCCTCCAAAGTGTCATATAGTTTCATCCATGACATCTCAACATTTTCTGTGTCTAGGTCATAACGACGAATTAAATTAAACATTGAATGGTTAGGAATCAAATTAAAAATATTAAGCCAGGTTAGAACCGATGGCTTAGGTATTAGACTTATTAAACTAGTTCTCTCTGTGTTTTCATTGAAAAAAGTATTCTCTAAAATTGTTTGATCAGATGTTTGAGAGCCTTGACTTTGGTTTAAATCTAAGTCTTCTAATTCAAAATTATCGTCACAATTATCATTGTTTGTCTCAAAATTAAAGGAAAATCGAGGAGAGATCTGTCCCTCCCCACCCGAAGCAATTGGCAAGTCGCTGGAAAATGCGCCTCCGGTCGCCATGGCATAAACAAATTTGCTTACCGTTCTGTAGGCGTTACTCACTCACTTAGCGTTGTTTGGGGGCCGGAATCGGGCCTCAGTCCTCCACCATGTGTTACGTTTGGT
>JAQIYB010000570.1:0-10727 GCA_034699325.1 Oribatida sp. Gr-Ori-00743 | reverse complement strand
GCAGTTCTGATACTCGCAGACATTGGGATTGACAGAGGAGTGGAGTTTCCTGTGCTCCACCAAATTGTACTTTCTCACAAAACTCTTGCCACAGTTAGGCCACTCGCACTGAAACCGGCGCCCGGTGTGGATGTTCTTGTGCACCTCCAAATGGGGCTTCTTCCGGAACCGCTTACCACAGTTGTCCCACTCGCAGATGTAGGGCTTATCGGCGGCGCAGCAGTGGTTACAACTGTTGTGCGCGTTGTTTGAGTATTTGCGCGATAACTTTGTCGACAATACTAACCAAGAATAAAACCAATTAATTATTTGAGTTGAGGTCATTTTTAAACAATAATAAAATATCTATCTTGCTCAAATTGAAGGCTACTTTGAATTAGACGAGATAATCACCATTTAAATCTAACCAAGCTCATTTTTCAAGGCTAAATTACCTTATCTACAACTTTAATATAATTTCAGCAAGAACAAATTATTCAGTAATTAATAATTAAACAAAAATGAACTAGCTCATTATTATCGTGACTAAAAGGACAGCTAATAAATGTATGACAACACCAAGGTAACTAAAATACCAAGAACAATCTATTAGGCTCATAAAAACAAAACAAACCTGTTCAATTACAAAGCAAAACTAAACATGCATGTGCACAAATACCTACCGGAGCCATTGCCATTGCCCTGGCCGAGCAGTGTCTCATTGAGCTGGATCATAACCTGCTTATATCTGTCACATTCGAGTTTAGTGTCTTTGATCTGTTGCTTCAATTTATCGCATTCCGAGTTCTTCGCCGACAGTTTACGTCTGAGCTGTTCATTGTCTGCACTCAAGCCATCGATTTGCTGTTTCAGATCATTGTTCTGATTGATAGCATTGGTGCCCAACACATACATCATGGGATTGTTCGAGTTCATTTCTAGAACTAGCTAGGTTAGCTATTAACCAATTGCAACCTTATTATCAGTTAATTCAATGTCAGTGCCATTCATATGAGAACAGGCTTTCAATTGAGAGGAACGGATCAATACTAGCAAAATGTTGACAATAATGAATGTGAAGGGGACTGGTAGGCAAGGTGTGGTCCACACCCAGTATTTTGTCTCTTTAAAATGGGAAAGTAGCTTGGTAAGCTCTAGATTTTCTATCAGTTGGTAATCTTTTTTGGTAGAGCCTAATACTCAGGAGCTTTTGGTCAGTGCATAAGCTATTAATTAGTGCCTCGCATATTGATAAAGAGATTATGGCGTTCCCATCAATAAACAAAAGGGACATACATTATGTGTGGCGGTGCAGCGGTTTGTCTGCTATTCAGCACAGGTTTTGTAGACGTTTTAGCACTAATTTCATCGGATTTCTCAACAAATAAGTCAACAAAACTGTACTCTATTTTCATGCAAATTGATTTTAAATGTGCTGTGCCTTTCATAATGAACGTGGTCAACTTATTCTGTCCTCAAGTGGACCTCAACCCTCTATCAACTGAATAGTGTATGAAAAGTTTGAAAATAAAGAGCGCCTAACAGTCAATAGTCGTCTCCAAAGGTTGGGATCCAATCTCTTATTTGTGTCTTCAGTTCGCGACAGTTATTTAGTGGCCATAAATGAGTGAAGACATTTGTGGCGCCGAAAATCTCCCGGAATTAGTCACTATCGGCGACGAGGAGGACATACCGTCCACCCGTAGGCCATCGCTCGCATCGACCACCCGTTCAATAAGCGATTCATCGGATCAGTCGACCAGTGGTTCGTCATTCGCATCAAACAGTGGTCCAACTGTTCCGTCGCTTAACCGGCGAAGAATCCGTCGGTTCGTCAAATTCCACCCCTTAAGATATCACCGAAAAGAGAGGTCCGATGACAACGATGTGATAGAAGTGACCACTTGTGAGACGGGTACTGATAGTCGCTATTTAGTGAGAATACCGATCAAAGTGGACGCCACACCTCCTGTGGTCACAACTAATGGCTCAGCCAATAAAAGGCAGCGATAAAGAGGACTGTCCTCATCAGGTGTTCCGCAGCGGTTAGTCTACTATTAGCTAAGGTTTTGTAGACGTCTTTAGTATTGATTTCATTGGATTTTTGAACAAATAAATGAACAAAACTGTACTCTATTTTTGTGCCTTTCATAATGAACGTGGTCAATTTATTCTGTCCTCAAGCCAATCAGCTGACTGGCCAGAGCTCAACCGATTCTGAGTCGACTGAAGCCGAGTCTGATTCACAGGGCTTTGGAGTGGTGTTGGAGTCCGTCAGCAGTTCTACTGAAGGAGTGGTTCGGCCACAGAATAGCCGTAAAAACAATCGTCACTTTAATAGCAATGAAGTTCTCATTGATTTCAACGCAAGTTTAAGACATAATTATCTATAAATAAGGGAAAGACGTCTTCCAAACCATATTTTTATTGTCTTAAAAGTTATTAAAAATCAGTTTTAACACAAAAATAGATTATATTTTGAGACAAATCTGACGTTTGATTCATAAATTGATTTTCATTTATATTAAAATTATTTCAAAAACTAATTATTAAAAGACTTAAAACATAAGAGAAGTCCGAAAACACACCAAAAAAAGAGATTATATTTATGTTTGAGATTTTCGCCGGGAGTTCAGGGCTGTCGGTTACGGAGCTTTGGGTCAGCGCTGAGGCATACATAACCCCGAGTTTGTGCCTTTCCTTCCCATCCACTTCTTAATGGACTCGCAGTAAACGAAGGGACAGCCGTTTGTCTCACATCTCTTCGCGTGATAACAGCAAAGTGTGAACAGTTGTTTACAGAGGGAACAGTCTTTAGGGGCCTCCCGGAAGGGGTTGAACTTGTGTTTGCAGCGCTTCCTGTGCGCTATGATTCCCCTAAACTTATGACAGGAGGGCTGTTGGCACCGGTCGTCCCTACAGGCGCTCGCGTGACACAAGTTTGCGATACTTCTTTGGAGCCGCACTTTGGGACTGTCGGCCAACTCTCCGCTATGTGGGTCACCGGTGGACTCCGCTTGAGAGGCCGTCCCCTCAGAGCCAGAAGCTGTCGGCTCCTCGCAGTCGGAGCTCTTCGCCACCACTTTCTCTCTGTGCTGTTCAGTGTCTTCACTCAAGTCATCGATGGGTCGCTTCAGACCACTGTTGAGGTCTTCCTTACCGTTGAGGACATACATCTCGGAGTGGTTTGGATCCATTTGGTGACAATATAACCTTGGACTATTGGTTCAACTGTGCCTGGGTACTCTCACTGGTCATACAATCACTTTGAGACTAGAGGAGCAAATGTGCTAGATCACTCTGTGTATCACTAATTGCTTGATCTAATCGACAGTATTTTGAATAAAAACTTTTGATGTAATGTTTACATACAAATAGCCTGTGCTTAGCACTGGTAGGGAGAGGGAGGGTATGTTTACTGATAAAAATATGTGCTTATCTATGATGTGTTGACAATAGAGGGGGCAAAACTCTGAGTAAACTTTGTTTTGTGCGTAACGTTATCTTTGGACTTTGCCTATCAATTGGTATGTTATTAAGGGTGAGCTTGTTGACATTTATCGCAGATGAGCAAGCTCAAACATCTACAATATTGCAAATAATGATTAGCCAATAGTAAAGCACTTCCTGTTATTCATTGTGTGTTAAAAAATGATTATTCAAATGATGAAACAAAATTGAGCGCAAAAGTTATGTAACCGAAACTTTTTTAAATTATTCACACTATTCATAAATAACGTAATGTAAAAACAATTATATTTTACCATGGTTAAATACTTGTTATAATTCTAGATAAGGGCAAAATATCACATTCACGGTAATTTTAGTTAATTACTGATAAATTGTAGCTTACTCACACATTTAAATAATATGACCTTGGTGCTCTTTGATCGCACATTTAATATCACATTTCAGGTTAATTTCAATCCTTTAATTGAAAATTTAATTAAACTAAAACACATGCGAAGGGCGAAAATGACCAGGTTCATTTTGATCGCTATCCTTGGTATAGTCAGCCAGTTAAATTTTGTAGCTAAAACTAACAAGGATAATAATTTTTAGGGCTGTGCTCGACCACCGATACGGTGTTTGCGGTCAGCGAACAGTTCAATGTAAAGGACGTCCAAGAATTGGATCGCCTATTCCTGAACGGCTACTGGGACGTGGACAACCCTGGCCAAATGCCGGCCACACCGGACAGTTTCCTTAAAAGTTACTGCAAGTACTGTCCCCTTCTTGATATAACCTTGATCAATTAAAACAAAACAAAACTCACCTTGCACAAGTTTTACGACAATGTTGAACGAATCGCTAAAAATAATGAACCTGGTGGAAAAAATGTTCGCCGACAACCCACTCCTCCTTGCCTTCCATAGGGTGAACGAGATGATCAATTTACACGAGACCACCCGGTGCTGCAAAAATGCTGAAGTCATAAGAGAAATAGCCGACGCGAACATGAAAATGAACAAGATCATCGCACAGTTTGCACTAATGAATGGCGTGGCTATCAATACCTACTTGACTGTTGCTGAGCCTCATTCTGAGCTGGGTGCGGGTGATTTGCTCTGGTTAGCTACCTATCTAAATTCAACAAGGGCATTTGTCATCTTGTGCATTTACTTTTAAACTAGCCTGGGCAAAAAGCTGACCAATTATCAACAGGAAAGTCTACCCAAAGGACTGGAGAAAAGTATGCTAAACATCCTGGCTCAAATTCAAAGCATTCATAGCCGATTGGTCAAGGTTATTTTGCGTGACATGAATGTGGATCTATCTGGTAAAGATTGTCACCTAGTTCACCTCCCTGTCCCCAATCCACTTGGGATACAGTCACAAGAGTTGGCCTCACTTATGGCCTGGAATAAAGTCCTCAAACAATTACCAAGCAATCAGCCCCCGGTATTAAATCACCATTCAAGGGACAGAGCCATTAATATCAAGGTAGTTCCCGGGAAACCCTATCAAGTTGACAAAATGACCCTAATAGTAAATGTGAATAAAGGTCATTTATCTAAACATGGAGACTACAAAAAATAAAATTGTACTTGTTTAATTAAACTTGGACAAAGGGGTAACACAATTAACCTGATAAAACGAATAAATGTTAACCTAACTTGCTAATAAATCAATCTGTTCTTGATAAATAAAGAGAGAATCATTAATTCAGATAAATGCGAACTTACCCAGGCATTTAAATTCTCATTTATAGGGATGAGCTTGGTGCTCCCTGATTGGGAAATTCCATATCAGATTTCAAAGTTAACTTCAATTTATTAATTAAACACAAACACATTCTGTGCAAAAATGGCCAAGCTGTCTGCACTGGTTCTTATTCTGGGTAATAGTAATCTAGCAAATCTCATTTAAACTAACAAGGTAACTGTTTTAGGGCTTTGCTCGAACTTTAATGGTGTGCTTTCGGGCAGTTTCTTAGCCGACCTCCAAGAACTGGATGAGCTAATGTTGACGGCGACATGGGATTTAAACAGACCTGGTCATTTGCCTACCACTCCCGAAGCTATTGAGGAAAGTTGGTGCCGGTAACATTATTATTGCTTACTTATAATCTTGATTAATTTAAACAAATAATCTTGCAAGTCCAATGCTGGAGAAGTCAATGAGGGCAATGGACCTGATTGAAGGCCTCTTCGACGATAACCCCCTCCTTTTAATCATCTATAGAGTGGAGGAGATGACCAAGATCAACTTGGCGACCAAATTCTGCGATAACCCAGATATGATAAGAAATGTGGCGCACTTCAACCATCAAACGAACATGCTCATTCCTCGCCTTATACCTTGGTATAAATTGACTGTAAATACCTACTTGGCTGCTGCCGACCCCCGTTCTCATCTGGATGCTGGTGATCTGATCTGGTTAGTGTTATACCATTAAATTTAGCAAGCTAATTTATTTTTAAAACTAGCTTGTGCAAAAAGTTCGCCGTCAACCTTCTCCAACTAATACCGCCTAAAATGAGGAAGGGCCTTGTTGTGCACATGGCTCAACTTCAGAGTACGCAAGGTAAATTGGCCGCAATTATCCTGCATCACGTAAAGGTGGACCTTTTTGACGATGAATGTCACCTTGTTCACCACCAGGCGCCTAATCCGTTCGGTATTCGCTCGCAAGAGGTGGCCGGAGTCTTGGCCTGGGATAGAGTGCTAAGACAGTTATCCGGATAAAATTAAGCATTTATAGTTCAAAAGTATTCAATTATCCTTTAATTAAGCATGCTAAAATAATAAAGAATACCCTTGTTAAAAAGTTTGACCTAGTTTATTGACAACCACTATGACCTTGATTTCAATCAATGAATTTTGAATAACAGATGGCATTCAATGAAAGCGAAAGTCAAGTATTGTTTACAAACAACACATGACTTATATTTGTGATTTGTTTTACGCAATGAAAAGGTCTATAAAACCCCATTATAGCGATTGTCAGCTGATTTTAACCACTTATGTTAACCATCACAACTGACTTTCCCGGATGACAGTCACAGTGAGTCACTGGATATGATTTATGGCATAATATTCACTCAAAACTCACCTTTTGTTAAATTAAACCCAATTTTTGCACTCAATTTACACAAAAGTTTTATACAATTTGTTAATTATTTACGTATTTTAAAAGTTTTATTGTCTTAACTATTACTGCAATTAAAGAGATAATCGACTGAAGAGTGTCCTAAAGGGTCTGCCTTTAAGACTGTCCTCGAGTTTAAATGCGATTGTTTAAAGTGAAACAGACCTCGACACTAATCGGCAGCTCTTTACTACACTTTATGATCGGTTCGGGCAATACGTTCGGGAATCTCAACACTTATATCACTTCATATTTGCGGCAAAACGGCTCCAAAGACGCCAATTATGGCCAAAGTGTGTGGTTTACGGCCGTCGGGGTCACCACATTCACCTTCTGCACGATTATCAGCGGACTGGTGGCCAAAAGGATCGGGAATAGACTTAGCTGTCTGTTGGGGACTATCATCTTCTGGTATGACCTCATTCGCCGTCTCTCTCTCCTCTCTCTCCCTCTCAGCAAAAACTAATGTTAACCGAAACCAACCCTTTATTCCCGAAGCGGTGCCATAGCTCTGACCTCAATAGCACTGAAGCACTCCTTCGTCAGTGTTTTGGTGACCTTCGGGTTAATACAGAACTTTGGGAACGGATTAATGTATTCCACAATTATTGTGAATTGCATCCAATGGTTTGACACCAATAAAGGACTGGTAGTGGGACTCATAACCGGCGCCAACGCCTTGAGTTCATTCGTCTTCACACAAATTCAGACGTTTTACTTGAATCCGAATAATGTATTGCCGGACAGCGACGGGTAATCCCTCCCAATTGTGAGCTCACTTATCCCTTTCCCCTATCGTATAGGTATTTCGATGAACCGAATATGTTGTCCAGGGTTCCGAAGCTTTTCGTTATTCTGAGTCTTATTTACCTATCGATCGGTTTATTAGGCGTTTGTCTGGTCTTTAATTATGAGACAAATGAAGGGAACGACCCCTCCATCCCTACCAACACTCCTATTAATAGCTATAATAGCTTCAGTCCAGACACAGCCATATTGGTGAGTTCCGCACCGGTAGAGGCCGGCTATACAGTGCGTAGTGCACTGGTCAGTGGTTACTTTCCCTTATTATGGCTTACCTTTGGACTGAGTACACAACCCGTGTATTTCATTTACGGAATGATCAAAGCCTTCGGCGCCAGTTATATATCGGACGACCACTACTTGGCGGCCGTCCTTTCCCTTAGTTCTATAGTTAATTGTATCGGAAGTGTGTTTTGGGGTAAAGTCTTGGATCACTTGAAGTTTAGGGTAAATATTACCGGATTATCGCTCATGAAATTTCAACTAGGTATTTGTAAACTAGCTGTTTTTTGGGAAATAGGTCTGGCCTTTCATTCTTACCTGAAGGGGTGTTGAGGGAAGGCATGATATCCCTCTAATTTTGACCGTATTTTAGGCAAAATTTAATTATTTTTCGATAATTTGAGTTAAATCTAAGTTTTTGTTATTTTATGAGCAAAAATACGGTATAATTGTTATCAGTTTTTCTGATCCTTTTCTCCGTTTATTGACTTTTAGGACACAATTATCACAATTAATGGCATTCTTTCGGTTTCGATATTTTCACTGATAATATCCAGTGTTTACTACCCGAAGGGGTTGTACACCATTTGGGTGTTTGTCCTCTACTTCACGACTGTCGGCATTTTCGCCGTTTATCTGCCGGAAACTGTTCGCAAATATGGCCACCGGAACGGCGTTACCATCTATGGACTCATACATACCGGACCTGTGAGTCCACTTTAGTGGTCAGCCATTAAATTATTTTATTCTGTGCTTTCAATACAGGCCTTACTGTCGATTATATTGAGTCCAATGCTGGAGTTATGTCTCAATAGTATGGGTTGGTTCGCGACCTTCTGTACCGTCGGCTCATTGAATGCCATGAGTAAGTGCTGTCCTCTAATTCCTGTGTCTTATATATTGTTTTAAGGTATGGTAATCCTTATGGCGTTCCTTTCACACCAGAGCTGACCAAAGCCTGAATTACCGGTGATTTCAACGCATTATTTATAATTAAATTAATATTTAATACAAATATTTGTAACAAAACTAAAGATTTGTTTATATTTTTTGTTTTATAACTATTTTTACCCAAATTTGTGATAAAATATTTTGTTAACAATAAAGAGATTTAATTATCCATTGGACCAGAATTAACAATTTCAACAAGGCAAATTAAATGAATATTTATTCCAGTAATATGCAATGTATCAAGGTGAACTTTGACAAATTCTAATTCAGAACAAAGTAATTATAAGAAAGTAATTAGAGATAGAAATACAAATGTATTCATAAAACTCGTAGTTATTCATAGGGAACAGGTTATAGCAGTAGAACCCAATGTCCGGTCCGCTCAGCTTCTCAATGAATGACAATAACTTCCAGCGCTGTCTAACTGTTAGCTTGGTATATTTATTGAGAATAGAATGAGAATACAATGCTGGGTAAGGCTTATGCCCTTCTGTGCTGTTATTTGCCCTTATAACTTTCAAGTAAAATAACTTCCAGCGCTGTCTGTAACTCATCCTGGTATTTCTGACAAGCATTGAATAGATGTCAGTTATTGGTCTGTGAGCTTCAGTGCTGACCATTGCGCTTGTTACATTTATGTATAAGAGTATGATTACACCCAAGGAAAGGACTGATGCGGCCACCCTTCCAACGAGTTGGGTGTCCTCCTTATGCGTTGCCAACAAAATAAACTCAGCGGTAACCGTGAATGTGGTATAGGCTATGAATAGCATCCAACGGATATAATGGTTGAAATCCCGGGTCAGTTGCTCCACATAATTGTGTTCGTGGATGGCATACATCAAAAGGCAAATACTACCTTGGTTAACGCCAGACCCAATTTTAGCATTGATTTCTCTGAATTTTAATGTTAAATAATATGTGGAAACAATTACCAAAGTAATAAATAAGCTGATGATTGCAATAAGATGAAATATTACCAAGATCCAAACAAGATTCCAGAATATATAGATGAAAACTGAAATGATGGTTATCTTGCAATTAAATAAAAGTATCGTGGTCAATATTAAATGAAATAATATACTGATAAATGCAATCAAATAAAAGTAGTAAACCAATAGGACCTTGGATAAAAAGTTTACCAAATGATTGAATTTCTTCGAATTCCTTTTATTCAATGGATATTTAACAAGATTATATTTTATAAGATGCAAGACTTGGAATATTGTGAGCTTTTTGGTCAGTTCCATATAACTGATAACAATGTCCATTAAGAGAGCATTTAATACCAGTGAAGACAACGCCACTGAAATTAAAAGCTTATTACCAAGATAACTTGTAATGTCCATCATAAATGTCTTGGTGATTTCGCCATTAATTAATATGGGAAGAATAAAGACGGCCAATTGAAGACACAATACAAGCCTTGCAAATAGGGTCCAGAATATTCGTGCCTTACTTCTAATGCCAAGAACATATTCGTCGACATCAGTAGAGAAAATCAAATACTTTTTACTGAAGTCTTCGACTCTTTCTATTCCTTCTCTTATATTAGGATTTTCTTCAAAAAACATCTCTAAAACTCTATTAACATATTTAAATCTCCTAAAAGAATTGATCTTGTCCATAATATAATAATTATTATCTATTAGTGATGCCATGACTGCCAACTAATGAATGATACGAACAGAATAATAAGTAAATAATTTTAAATATTAATAATTGACTGACCTGGATATTAGTTCTGAGTTTGAAACATTTCATATTTCATAGAAAAATTGTATAAAATATTTCAATAATATATAAATTTACGTAAAATTAAAAATTTTAATTTAATTATCATTTTTAATTCCAATTTTGAAAAAATTCGAATATATAGTACGCTGGTTCTATCCCCCCTTCCCCCCATAGTTGAAAAATTTTCAAATTTTTGCGAAAATACATTGTTAGGAAAGCTATCTCTTAGTTACTCGGTAAATCGATGATTTCTGGTCAGATTAAAGGTATATTGGTGATTTCTGGTCAGATTATAGGTAAATTGGTGAAATATGACCAGAATATCGGTAAATTGATGAAATCTGACCAGAATATCGGTAAATTGATGATTTCTGGTCAGATTATCGGTAAATTGACAATGAATTTGCAAAGATTTGAAGATTTTTACAATAATAGTGAGGTT
>JAQIYB010000569.1:0-10728 GCA_034699325.1 Oribatida sp. Gr-Ori-00743 | reverse complement strand
TAGAGTTTCGAAATGAAGTGAAGTGAAGTCGAAATACTCGAAAGATATGAACACAACTTTGAAAACTCGTTCTTTTGAAGACTCGGTTCAATTTAGTTGTAGTCTTAATACACCAAAGCATTACACTGTTATAGTTCGCTACACTCGAGATGTGGTGAGCCCTGTGCCCACTCAACCACTAAGCGAATTCAGAAACCTTTCGATGTCATATATGTTTGGTAACAATTCTGTCTTTTATGGTACAAAAACTTGTCGGCTAATTATGGTTCTGAGATACTCTGGAAAAGACCTCAAATCAATTTTAAGTTTTCACATAAAGATCACAAACAAAATGAAGTTCCGTTTGTCAATTGTCACCAGATATCAAGACTTGAGTCTATTCTGACCTTTTTTCTTGAAAAAAAAAACATTTCCTTTCTTATCATTAAAATGAGTCTATTTTAACAAACATTCAAATAATTAAGAGTCAAATGTATATAATGTATATAATACAGAATAGAACGGTTAGGTATTATTAATAATACCCAACCCGTAAGCACTCAGAATATTTATGGTCTAAACATTATTATGGAATAAAAGAACCTCATCTTAGGCTCACATTTAATAAATTCAAAGAATAAAGTATTTAACCATTGAAACAATGTTTTCAATTTTGAGAACATATTTGAAAAAAGTATCAATTTCAAATTTATAGGTAATAGCAGTAACTGTTGTCGAGGTTCGTGAGCTTAGGGGGAGACTTATCTCAATCAACCAGGACCCATATCAATAGAGGATTTCCCCAAAAAAGTGGGAGAGTATAAGGGGTAAGATTTTCAAAAATTTCTTTGGTACAAATTGTGCAAAAATCCTGCAAATTATCAAAAACCGCATAAATCCCTGAAAAATGTTGAAAAATCTAAAAATGGTGGCAAATTCAGGGAGGGCTCTAAAATTTTTTAAATCATAGAGGGGGTTGCCAAGTCCTAGAGGCCAAAGCCAAATCTCAAACTTAGGAACCATATTTTGCCAAGACTAGACAATCATTTAAAATTGAAGTGGGATTCCCAGGAATTTCAGCGTATGTCTAGAGTCTAGAGTCTAGAGTCTAGACTGCAGAGTCTGCAGTGAAAACTGTTTTTAAACACGTGTTTAATGTTTTGGTTTTGTGTTTTGATTCCTTATATTTGAAGTCATTTTAAGTCTATATTTGTATTATTCGTATTTAAGATCACAAAAGTGTTGTTAATATGAGCTGTGAGTCAACAAAACCAACAAAACTCAATGAATGTCTTAAACCGATTGGGTTTATGCGATCCGTTTTCAACAAAAAGAATGGGACGCCTCGACAGTCAACCATTTGTCCCGAAAGCAAAGGATTTATTGAATTAAATAAAGACATATTCAATAATCCGATGCATTCAGTGCTTGGAATACAAGAGTTCTCTCATATTTGGTCAGAACTTTGATTTGCAATTTTTGAGACTTCCCTTAATTATCTCAAAGACTAGACATAGACTATAATAACCATTCAATAAATAAATTGTTTATTAATTTTATTTCTGAAAATTAGGATTTTATACTATTTTCATATGAATACGAATAAGAGATGTCCATCAAAAGTACGTCCGCCGCGGCTAAATGGCCAAACTTGTGGAGTATTTGCCTCGCGTTCCCCTCATAGACCGAATCCAATCGGTTTGTCTTTGGCTAAACTCGACGCCATTAAAGGTTTTATTTGATTAACTCATTGAATGGTTTTAATCTGAGTTTTTATCAAAAGATGGTATACTTTATGTTTCGGGAATCGATATATTGGACGGAACGCCAATCGTCGACATTAAGCCTTATATTAAAAAATACGATTTTCCCGAAATATCCGTAACGGATAACTCTGAGGACAAGTCCCCAATGGAAGAGCCCAACCATACGGTATTTGAATCCGAAAAGGCAGTAACTGTTGTACCAAATGGTTGGGTCGATGGAAGTGTTGTCTCTGATGTAAGGGTTGAATATACCCCAAACAGTTTACAACAATTGAAACAATTTCACAAATCAGACGAAACAAATAAATGTGATTTTTGTCTCAAACATTTGATGGGATTCGAAGACTCGAGGGAAGCCATAACCAGTCTTTTGAGAGCTGATCCCCGGTCTGTCTACCGGAGAACTAAATGCGTGGACCGTTTGTATTATTTTACCATAGATTGTCTTCACATCACCAGTTGGTTTGACATTGAAACCAATGTCGTGGAAGTACTCAAAATTAAACCATTTATTACTAAATACACCAAATCTTGATCCTCCAAATGTGAACTGATTTGGGACCAAAATATTTGGTTCAGATTTAGAGGTTTCAATATAGAGTGCTAGGTGATTCTGGACTTCAATTTAGGTTCACATTATAGAGGTTTTTCACATTTGGAGGTTCAAAGTGTATAATTAAATTCAATGAATTTGTTTGGAAAAAAGGACTTTTATTGTGATTCTCATATAAACAGTGAAATACAAATACTATCAATGATTTGCAATACAGTCGTAAAACATTGATTTTAATTAAATTTATTTAAATCCTTGTTTTTAAGTCAATTGCTTTCAATTGGTTTAAACTCAATTGACTACAAATGTATTTTAATACCAAACCGTTTGCCCGGAAATCAATTCCTTATAATAATTATTAATTAGCGATCAAATGATTAATCAGTTTCTCTTAATTCCTATCGAAATAAATAATCGATGAAATTGTTTGATAGATATCTTGAAAAACGACAGAATTTGAAATTAAAACCAAAAATATAAACGATTTCCACAATTATTCGATTGTTTTTAATTTTAAACCGAATTAACATTTCATCGATTTTCAAAACAATAAAGTCAGGAAAAGTAAGGGAACGGAATAATCGCACTTAAAATATGACATTCATTAGAACTTATCAAATGTTTTAAACTAAGGATTACTGAATAAGTTAAGTCTTCCAATTGATAGATCCCTGGGGCAGAGACCGGGAGGGTATCATATCTAATAAGTACTGACGATGGAGGTCATTGGATGGTACTCCCGATTTGCCTAACATGCCATAAGAGTAGGCCTGTGCAGCCAAAAGTGGCGCAAACGGCAACATATGTGCCGGTTGGGGCTGAGGCAGACTTTGCGCCAACTGATGCAACTGTTGAGCCTGTGCTGCGAACAGAGACTGGTGGGCAGCAGAAAGTTTCGGCATTTGCTGTAAAAGAGCCGCAGAACTGGCCACAGCTGCTGCCGCAGCCGCAGCATTAGCAGCAGACCCACTGAGTCGAGGCATCGATGAGTGGGCGGGCGGTGCCTGTGGTAGCATTGACTGATTTGAGGTCACTAATGATGAACTGGACGCTGATTGATGCGCTCCGTTATAGTTAGTCGATTGGGGCGGAGGCGATATTGTCGGCAGTGGAGGACTAGTGGCTCCCGAAGCTATTCTTTGTTCGATCTCTTGTTCCTGTTGGAGGGCCTTCACAAACGCAGTCTTCAGTCTATTGGTGTGCTCCGCCTTAAGTGCTTTCTTTATATTAGAGGTGACACAAGTCTCACAAATTACTGCAGGTCTGTCGCGGTTCGGGTCAATCCTGTCCTGCCATTTCCACACAGGAGTGAAGTCCGTTCCGCATTGTACACATTCAAAGGGGTCGGGAGGCGGTCTGTTTTGATTGGGACTGTCTGTCAGAAAATCGACGACTGTTTCTAATCCGAGATAATAAACAAATTCCTGATTATTAGCGTTCGGTATAAAATGCATTTCTGGCGGCGGAGGTTTAGGCGGCGGTATTTGAAGTAAGGTTTTTTCCAATTGTTTCCTTAGAGCCAACTTTGCGGCGGCTTGTCTTTGAGCCGGTGTCTGATTTACTTCTGAACTATTAGGACCGGGAGATCCGTTGGCCCCCAAACTCAGCTAATTATTAAAGTCATTAATTTAATTAAATTACTTTAATTTGAATACAAAGACTAACCGATTGATGAGAATTCAATAACGAGTTACTAGCGTTGGGCTGTCCTCTGATATCTTGCAGTTGGTAACCGAGCACTACATTTGGTGGTGTAGTCACTGGAGTCCTGTTCATTGAACTCAAAGGTCCAGGTCTTAAAGATCCTGAATGTGCAATAGAAGGCAAATGATTGGAACCATTGCTTCTCTGTCCTAAGCCTAACGGTGGCGGACCTATTGGGCCGTGAGATAGACTTTGATTGCGACTCATTGGAGGATTGAGGACAGCACTACTTTTGATGCTTGAATGAGCCGATGAACGGTTGTGTCCAATACTTAAATTCGGTGCAGACATAGAGGGGTTGATTGAACCGTTGCGCGAAGAAATGTTATTTGTCATTATTTTAATGGCCGAGTGGTTAGCCGACTGATTGTTCGGCGGCGGCAAAGAAGTGGAGACAATGTTCTCTTTCATTAGTTGGCTTTGTCTCAACTTTTTGAGTAAAACTAATTTCATTTCTTCGTTTCTCAACTCTTGTTTCAATCGTCGCATTTTCCTCTGTTTTCTCTTCAGTTCTTCGCCACTTATTTCTTTAATTTGCGGTAATACCGGAACCTCTGTTGCATTCAATTCTTCTTCGACTTCTGTTGCATTCAATTCATTAGACTTTGAAAATCCATTCATTTGGCTCTCATTCGTCTGAGAATTAATTTCTTCGATGTCCGACATTTGAATATCGGAATCAGTCGTTTGTTGGGTTTCGCCATTCATTTGTTGGGTCGAAGATTTTGTGTCGACAGCGGAGTTAATGGAGAGGTCGAGTGTCAGTTCCATTGGTTGGTCTTCTGTCTGTTCGGCAGTGGATTCAATCGCTGTCTTCTTAACACTCAAATCAATGCTATTGTTGTCAGAAGTGTCTACCGTTTTGTCCTTCATTTCTTCGACGTTATCATCGACTTTGTCTTCGGTTTCATTAGAATTTCTAATCGAAATATTAGACAAAAACTAATTAAGTATTAAAATAACAAAAATATTCGAAGTTTTGAGAGAAAGTAAAGTCAAATGCAAACAATTAAACGACAAAACATACGCTTTAAGGGACAGATCTTTCGGTATCTCTTCGCCGAACATTTTATTAAATATTAATTTGAATTAATTTTAATATTCAGCCGATTATTATGTAAACTATTTACACTTTTTTCATAAGTGAATCGTTAGAGCACTCAATGATTGACTCAATAAATGCTTTAATTTATAGAATAATTCAAATCTATTTCGAGAAGACTTTTGTCAAACAAATAATGCATTGAATCGACAAAAATAAATAATTTTTAAAATATCAATAAAAGCAAAGATATTATAACTTAGAGTAAAATCTGATTAAATAAAGTGAGAAAAGGAAGTCATGTAATGACTGAGTGTTGCAATTAAACACTTATCCGCCGACTATTTAAATGTCTCAATTGAATGGAGAGTCGGACACACAGTGAGAGATAGTGAGAGACAGTCTGTCAGTGACTCCAATGGTCGCCATCTTCTCACTGTTGAGTCAATCGCTTAATCTTTAATCAGTTGACTTTAGGGCAGTCCTACAGAGCTTAGACTCTTTATTAACAAATTAATGATTATCTATGAGCAAAGGGAGCACTGACTCGACTGCATTGTGTGCCACACTTTGCCAACTGCCAGCCTATCCTTCATTTCCATTGCCGCTAATTTTGAATGAAGCAAGCTCCATTCTGCTATTAGTTTTCAGTAACAGTTACTGCTTTAATTGTCACTGGTAACATTCATTTGATATGAAAATACTTATAATTATAACCCTGGTCCCAAATAATTTGTCAGCTTGGACATCTCTATGATTAATGCAGAATTGTTTATTAATAGAATTATTAACTATCAACTATTACTTATAAAGTTCGTGGCATTGGTTTGTAAATTATTGGCCAACACTTCAAACAATTGTAGAAATAATAACTGATTTTAACCAAAATTTATTGAAAACAAAACTTTTGATAAAAAACATCGAATCGAAGAAAAGTTTGAAGAAAACAATAATTTATATATTTTTAGAATAAATAGAGAATATTTGGGAACAAAAGGATTCAATAAATATTAAGATTGAATTTCTGACCAGAAATAGAATTGTGGCTAAAATTAACGATAAATATGTTAGAGTTAACTCAATTGAAGACTTGGACAGATTGGATGAGCTCTTCGAAAATGTATCACAAAAATAATTTGTTGACAAATACTTCTAATCAGAGAAAATCCTAAAATATGTTTAAATTATTTAATGCCTGAGTTTCTAAGAATTTGAAGTTACTGATAAAGTTACTAGTTACAATCAAAATAAGCCCAAACAAGGAAATTTGATTTTTACATTTATATGCAACAAGGTAGTTATGACTTTTGCTAGAAAAGAAGAATGTGTCAATCAAACTAATAAATTAGTTCAAAGAGCATTCAAAGTAAATAAAATTGCATTTGATTTAAAACTCTTTAATTAAGAGATGTCCTACTATTGCAAACTCAACACTAATATTAGACAAATTATAATACATATAATCATTAATTGTCTATCAATTGGAAAACAATTTGTTATATTAATTACAATTTGTTAGCAAATAATTCTGAAGTAATTTTGTTTGAATCGTATGAATCATAAGTTATTTTATGCGAAACTAATTATTAACTTTACATAAAGTGAGAGAAGATATAGTTCTGCGAGAATTCAGTTGAAAGTGGTTTTAGTCAACTTTGACGACACTATATATCTTCCTTACGAACCAAAAACAGGCAAAGAAGCCAACAGTTCCCGTCAGTAAGAAGAATAGGAAAACCATAATTAGGGTATAACCAAAGTAAAGGAGCGTTGATATGGTGCCGGTTATCGTTAATTTTGTCATAAAGTAGTGAACGCAATACACAAACAAATAGAATGCAGTGAAACCACTGGTCAGGAATGAACGCCACCTAAAAACAAGTGGTTATTACTTCCACGGAATCAACAAATATCATGTTAACACTTACCACCAGTGATAATCTTCGGCGCACAGATGAAAATAGCAAAGAAGAACAGTTGTCTCACTGCAAGTGATCACCAGAATAGTGAAGACCAGAAACAAAAAGCCGAACATATAATACATTTGATTCGACCAAATGCTGTTCAAAATGAAGAATAATTGAATGAAAATACAACCGAACGGCAAAATGCCTCCCATTATGATTCCGGGCAACGGTTGTGTGTAAACTGATTGCTCAGGGATTTGGCGCGGAATCTGATTAGTGCGCACCGGGTGTTCGATCGTTCTCTTCTTGAAGCCGAAGTATGCGCCCACGAATGTCAGTGGAAGCGATACTCCTAACCATAGGGCCACTAATGCAATCAGTGTTGTGAACGGAATAGCGGCTGAACTGCCCTTTGCCCACAACAGTAGATTCATCACAAAGAATAACGAGAAGACAACTCCCGGACAGAACAGAGAAGTCAACAGAACGTTCAGTTTCCACTTATAACCACCAAATGCTTTGTAAATACGGGCCGACACATATCCGGCGGGAGTTCCCAAACAAACAAATAAGACGAGAGCACAAGTCATGAGAGCTCCGCGATTGGCCGGCGATAAGAAACCCAAACACGCGAAGAACAAAGTGATGACAGTCATACACAAGACTTGAACACCACTTCCCAAGTATACCGACAAAAGCATTGAGCGCTGAGGGGGGCGAAAGACGTCCCCGTGAACTAACTTCCAACCAAACTCTTCCTGTGCGTCGTCTTCGTTATCGATCTGATTATATCGGGCGATGTCTTTGTGAAGAGTCCTCAACAGAATCATTGCTACCATTCCCGTCAGGAATAATACGATGACTAAAGAGTTGAGGATTGAAAACCACTGGATATTTGTGTGAGGCATCGACTCCAGGATGTAATCCCAACGGGACGACCATTTGATTGTGTTGTCTCGAGAGAAGTAAATAGAATACGAATATTGGACATCAAATTTGTCTGTTTTGCTCAGTTTTCCCGGTATTTCCATTGGAGGCAAATCATTGGAACACTTATTCGTCTGAAGATTCTGTCCGTGTTTTATACTTCTGGGAACCACTTTAACGGCAATAATACGGCCACCTTTTTCACCAAAGCCGACACCCCAGGCCTCGTTCTCACCGCTGTGGTATGTAATTGTGATGTCCATGTGATTGAAGAGATAGAACGTATCGGCCTTATTGTAGAGTACATTCATTACACAGGCATCTTTGGCTGTGCCTTGACTGTCAACGTAACACCCCATAGGAAAGCCAACGGAACAGTACTGTTGTTCGCCTTCGACGGGGTAACACCACGTCACCGGCATATTGTCGACAATCCAGTGGTGCTGATAGTTCTTAAGCATACCCTTCATGAGACCATTGAGGCGCTCGACGTCCGCCTTATTATTCATGTCATAACTCTTTTTGCAAAGAGGTTTACATTCTTCTTGTCTTAAGAATGATATATTGTAAGGCGAGGAACGGATACGTTCGCCAAACACGACTTGACCCAAGTTCTCGACGGGAGAGTCTGTCCAGTCGTCCGCCTGACAGAAGTCAAAGTGGGAGTATTCGTATGGAATGACAGACTCTTCGGAATCCAATCGGTTTACATATAGTTTTACATTTGATTTACACGTTTCGGTAGTCTTCTCATCTTCACAAAAGTTGACCGGAGCTAAACCGGGTAAATAGAAACAATGTGCCGACAATACCAATGACAACAACACAAGAGTAAGACACCACTGATGGCCACTTAGATTTGAGGACATTTTGAATGTCTTTAACACAATGTTTATGGTATCGATTGTTTTGATATCAAATGACAACAGAAGTGAATGTTTGCCTCAAATCGATTCACTGTTTATTGAAAACATTCAGTCATTAAAACCAAAGGATTATTAAACCAATGATTAAACGAGAAAATGAATCATTCAATTGATTCCAACTCACAGATAGAGTCCGACTCTGCGTTCAATTGATAACAAAAATACAGTTTAATCCGTTTATTGGTTCGCTTTCACTGCATTCAGTCAATGCACACAACACTACACAACACTCCACGCAATCAGATGTCACTCATTATTACTCTATTCCAATAGGAATTTATCAAGGTTAAAAATGCACTATACAATCTATACAATCTATACAATTTATAGAATCTATACTACATTTGGCCAATAAGGACCATTCCCAAATTATACGCTTGGTCAGTCTAAACAAAATAACTTTTTAACTAATTCTGGTATTTCTTTGAAATTTCGAATTCTTATAGTACCATGCTTAGTGTAATTGCGAGCACAGGTCAACATTTCGCCAGCTTTTAAGTGAAATAAGACATATTTTAATTGTTCCTAAAAGTTATGTTTGGTTACAAATTGTTATAAAAATGTTTCGGACAACTGTTTTGCTTTACCCAAACATTCAATAGAAAAGGTGTTTTGGGGCTACAAATGACAGTTTAAGTTTGTACACAAACATAACTTTTCGGAACAAGTTTTTAAGCTCTCCTTTCATTTGAAGCCTCGCACAAATAAGACCATACACCGTGGATCTGCACAAATTGTTACATACAAAGTTTAATACCTGTCCTATCACTTATTCAGTTTTTGATCAGTGGTTCCTAAGTTATAACCTTTTAATTGACCAAGCGTATCATTTGGTAGCGATCCTTAGTTCGTTAAGCTATTCAAATAGTTATTTGTTTTTCAACGATAATCGATATTAGAATTATATAATATTTGTCTTACAAACCAAAGAGATTTATGACTAAAAAAGGTATTCGTTTGATACAGTGATGCGGGAGACTCCTGCAGGTGAACCCCTGATTCTTAACTCAGGGGCGGACAATGGGATGATAACAAAAAAATCTTAAAGCAATATAGGGGAACATATTTTGTAATTTTGCAAACCTGGACTGACCATACACGTATAAAACGTTAATTTTAGGAATTATGAAACTCGTAAAACCCACACTTAGGTTGAGACCCCACCCGACCCCACCACTAGACTCTTGAGCTAATAATATTAACCAGTAAACATATTTATTTAACTTAAACTGAATGCACTCCTCATATATAAGACCGACAATAGTGGAGGATTTGAAAGTATTGAAACCATTGAATAAAAGCCACTTTGGAACTCATAGAGGGAACAGTCTTTTAAGGCTTTATTATTATTAAGCTAGGTGCATTTTGACTGCAGTCCCCATCAATATATTCGACGATTTATTCAATGATAGAAACTCAAAATATTTGCATTTAAACCCCTTTTAGGAATTTATGACAAACTGTGAGAATAGAGACTTATTTACAATTAAACCACAATTCAAACGATTTATTAAAATTTGAATAAAGTTTTATATATTTGTCAACAATTTTCAACAAAAAAAAATAAAGGATCAAAAATTGATGAACTTTTTTCAGCTGACTTTGCAATCGGGAGGAGAGAACCGTAAGAGAGTGTCCAAAACAATTCTGGCCATATATGCCGACGTCTCACTCTTAGGTTCACAATAGAAGGCGTCGATTCCAACCATCTCTTGTTTATCGATTTTATATCTATTGACGGCACCAGAAATCAACTGCAATACAAACATTAAGATTTCAAATATGTTTTAAAACTTGTCATTAATTAAATAAACAAGCTAGAAATGGCACCCCCCTCCCAGTGCCCTATCGATAGCAATTCCAATTTTTGATAAACCAAGAATATTTAAATCATTAATGAAATTATAATAAATGATATAAAACC
>JAQIYB010000568.1:0-10728 GCA_034699325.1 Oribatida sp. Gr-Ori-00743 | reverse complement strand
CGATGTGAGGGCACAGTTGGATGTTTGGCTCATTTTACTCTTTGTTCTATTTTAAATGCATAGCGTTTTAACAAAGTTTTGTCACTCAATTCCCTCTATTCTTAAATAGAGAATAAGCCTTAAGTGTATGAGAATAAGAAATTTGGATTATTTTTATAAACAAAAAGAGAATAGAAAGCGAAACGACTGGAGTTTGAGTCTGAGTTTGATCCCAATCCATCATTCTTTGCATTCACACAAATATTGTCCGACAAAACACTGCACAATAAGAGTATTATTTGTCAAATCAATTAAACTTTTAAATGCATTAAAAGTAACTAATATTAATTGTTTAACAAATATTCAATCAATAATTGTAAGTACCTTTGCTTCCAATCAATTCTGTAAATGTTTTGCAATTAAATCGATAATATTTTAATCGATTGATTCAATTGAATGCAATTTAATTGTTTGATAACTAAAAGTATTAATTATTAATTAATTGCATTTTTCTCGCTTTATCTCAAAAATTAAACAGAAGAGCAAATTGGATGCGATGAGTGATATATGGCTCTAACCATTACGTCTGTGTGTTTTCATACAGGAAATGGTGAGTTCACTTGTTCTGAGCTATTTTTGTTCACACAATCAAACGTTGTGTGGCTGACGATACCATTGTCTTCAGCTTTGTTTTCGAGTCCGCAATTGAATATTCCCTCTAATTATCCTCTAATTGCCAAAAACACAATCAATTTCTTCGCACTTTCATTGGTCTCCTCCTCTCTATTGACACTGAAATTCAAATTATTTGAATCTATTTAAAGAAAGAATGTTTAATAAACTCAATTAAATAGTAATTTTCATATCTATAGTAATCTTAAAATATATTTTTAAAAATCATTTATTTCGGAGAAAATTTTTGAATAATTTAATGTAATTATCAAACAATGAGCCAATTATTCACTCGATTTAATCAGAGCTCTAAGACTATTAAATAAGATTTTATTAGAGACGTGAGACTAATAAAACAAAAAATGACACAAAACTCTGTCAGTGATTAATGAATAGTCCGGACTCTGAAGTCTCACAACTAACTACTGAAAGCATTTCTCAATTAAAGCATTAAAAGCTTCTCATTATATAAATCATTGATTCAATAAATCTGTTAAACATTAGAGACTATTCTGAGAAAGACATTAAAAATCAATTTTAATAAATAAATAATAATAATAATAATGTCATCAATACTTTGATCACAATTTCACCCTTACTTTACTTTTAATGCAAATGTTGGCAAATAATCGGAATTTTGATAATTAATTAAATTTTGTTAATTTTTTTTGTTGGGATCGCATGAAAATAAAGCACTTGAATGGGAAAGTATTTGAGTTCACGTTTGCTATCAATTTGTTGATATAAATGATAGGATGGGGTGAAACAGTAGTGGGAACCCATTACTTGATGTCATTTTGTGTGAAGAATTTTTACGGTTGTCTTACCATTAAATGAGTCCAACTCTAAACAGACCCACATTTGAAAAATATTTTTGAGCAAAAAACTTATGAAAATTAGAACCTTTTGGTTGAGTCCTAACTCTTTTCCTGAGAGAGAATCTGCAGTTTAGCTGATCTTTGGATGAGATGTCTGTGCCGTGAAGTATATGTCAAGTGTTTAGCGCCACTGAATTCGTCACTATTTGACAGAATATATTTCAACCGATTCTTTAGACGTGAATTTCGTTAACTAAAGAACCCAGGCTTTCATTGACTCGTTATTCGCGAGCACTGAAGCACTGGAACGAAGTTTGCTTTACAGATGAGCTGAAGACTGAGCTGAGGCACCCTTTCCTCTCCGCTCTGCCTAATACATAATTCTTTTCATTACTTCCGGACATTGGCGTCTATGGACTCCCGATCCCTAATCATTAGCTCATTTTTTGAGTCCTTCTCTGTTTGTTCTCTATTTTAGTTCTGTTTTTAGTCTTTGATTTTGAATTCTACCGAAACTGCTATTAATTTTTGTTTGCAAACAATAAGAGTGGAAATAATTCGTATAACGATGTCGTCAAACGTCGCAAATGAACTTTGAATTTACACTTGAGGTCGGAATATAACAAATATTAGACAAAATACTGTCTCTTCTCTTATGAAAAACTCACGAATGCTGTTTAGAGGAGCTCTGAAACTGATTTTGATATACTATATGTTATTCGCAGTCATTCTCTCAAAACATTTGAATTTTAATTTTTTAATAAATTCAATGAAATACTGAAAAAATAATTTGTGTTTGGAATCACATTTCTCGATATAATTACTAATTTTAGTATTGATTTATTTCAATTCTGGTCTCTTCTAATGATATGCAGACCTTTCAACAGGTATTCTGAAGGATGAATCAAAATTAGTACAACTGATCACCTGATTTGTGGCTTTCCATTACTCAAAAGTATATTTCTGTCAAACAAATTGTTATTACTGTTAGACATGACTCGAATAAGAATTATATTCATTAATTCAGTCAATTAAGTAAAATATTGTCGGTTAGACTCTCGAAGAATGATTTTGATGTTGAAATAGTCGATCCAAATATTGTTATGGATTTGTTCCTACATTTTGACAGATGAGTTAAAATATTCAGTCAGACATTCGGTATTGAATGTATTGAAAGCGAATATTTATTTTCTATTAAAATCATTGGTTTTTCACTTTATTCCACTGTTTTTGAAGATAAACTTACAATTTTATAGATTTTATTTGACGGCACATTTGTATGCGTGCGGTCGCATATGTGCTCTCACTCTCATCTGTCTGTCCTTCTCTATCACTCAGTCACACATTCTGTTCGCCGCAATCGTCAGAAAATCTTATATTTAAAAAATCAGTGCACAGATTGTGTAATACATTTTGCAGTGCCTGAGCCATAGCCACAAACCACAGCCTCTATGGCTATAAACAAATTGAAAAAACTAACGCCTCTCTAGAATTCCGATTCTTTATAACATTTTATTATATTTTTTCAAATTTTAAACTTAAGTAGTTTTACGCCAAATATTGAATGCGTACCAAATATATCAGATATTGTTAGTCAATGCCTTCGCGTTTGACATTTCCAGAACCATATCCCAAAACACAGACATAACTCAAACCTCTAAAATATAAATTTCTTTTCACACATTTAACTGAAATCACATGAATTTTCATCCATTAAACTATCGATAAATTATGTATTAATCAATTCATTTGTTTTCCAAAACTTTTTCTAACGTTATATTGTATTTTGAATGCAATTGCGATAACAAATTGCATGTATTGAAGAGTTTGAGCGAATCATAGACTCAATTGTCTTCAAAGTTAAGTTTAATAGAAATCAATTTCAATGAGTTATTGATTCAATGTTTTATGATTTCCATAATAATAATAATTCACATCAAATGATAATTACGACAAATACTTATAATTTATTATAGAAAGTGCTAAACAATATTCGGAAGCTATTAATATTAGTTATAAACTGCACTCCATTTTCAGGCCATCCAATGAAATATGTATTTAAATTGAATTTTGTATTTAATTTGATGCAAACCAATATTTGTTGACTTTTGAGGCAACACTTTTCAAGTGCTAAATATTCATAGTTTGCATCGAAAGAGAAAAAACTCAATAAAAATAATTATACGGATTATAACAAAAGTTTGAAAACACGATTAGGTTTTCTATTCTGAGTTATTCTGAGTGCCTTATTATTAATGTTTAATAAAAATTTAATATTTGTTTTGATTCAAGCATTAAGACTATAATATTGGCCATCGATTAGTCAAACGCCCAAAATTCAAACTTAATATCAAAATTATTTAAGATTTATGTTTTGGTAATGTATTCACTCGTCGATTGGCCTCTCTTTAAGCACAAGTAATAACAGGTCGACTGCCAGGGCTCACACTTTTCTAATATAATTTAATATTTTCACAGTCTCTCAACTTATGTTAGGCCTCACCACAAATCTAATGCCGAGAAAATGCTTTGAATTCATACATAATTTTATATGCAGTTCAGTGTTGAGGAAATGTATATCGATTTTATGTATAAAACATTTTTTGTTCACATATTTCATATTCATTTACGGCCTTATATTTAGGTTTAGATTTAGGTTTAGTACACATATTAGACTTGTCGTGAGTGTTGTCGCACTTCTTTGACTCGCAAACGCCAATTGCAATATTGAATAACCTTTTATAATATTGAGCCCTGTTTTCCAATATAGCCAACAACCTGTCACTCGTCTAATATGAATACATAAGTGTCTTATTCTGTGTCATATATCTACAGAATTGCTAAACATTTTATTAATGAATACAATAATTCTTCTCATAATTTGAAGGAATCGATAGTTATTAAAACCATTTTCTCATTTCAATCAATTCTGGAAAACATAAAATCTAATGCATTCTCACTCTTAGGGCACACTTAAAAACTTGTACTCAATTCGGGTCTAAATCTCTATCACACAGTTGTCTCTCTTCCTGTGCACAGACTATTAGCCAGCAGGAAGTGATGCCAATATATTGTCAACTGATTAGGCCTTTATCTCAAATCACGCGATTGACATCAGATCACATCCTCTGGAAATTTCTTAAAACAAAATTAATTTCATTTTTTGGGTAATTTAATATTGACTTCACTTAATGTCATTTTACTAACTCTTTAAAGATTTTAAAATTTGAGAGGGAGAGGGAGGGAGAGAGTTATGTATCTTCTATTTGTAACTCGTATTTTAAATTCATAAATGACTTTAATGTGTTTTCTTCGAATGATTTCTTACCGTTTTGTTTAAAAAATTAAATTCTTGGTTAAAAACTGCGATAAAATAAAAGAAATGCAAAAAATGTTGAGTTTTTTCGTACAAAACATAAAGAAAATCATTGAGAAAACAAAAATGTTTAGAATTTTTGGTTTTAGATCTTCGAGTTTGAGATAATATTAGATTAGAATTGACATCCAAATGGAGAGAATGGGAATATAAGGAGCACATGGATCCCTCGCAGATAAGTAAGCATATGAATGACATATTTAGTGAAAGACCATTGAGTAAAATTAAGAGGACTGTCGGCTAACAGTAGAGTTATTTAACGTAAATTTTTGGTTAAAAAGGGTACACACTTGGGATAGACATAGGAAAGGCATGCGAACGAGCAATAAATAAAGTGTTTGAGACACATTTTGTGGCATTTAAACCAGTATTAGTTTGACATAAATTGGACAAACACTTCATTCTTTGAGAAGAAATACCGACACTATTAGTGTATTATAACTAATATATTTAGATGTGATTATCACAAACTCAGCGATTCTCCAAACGCTTCACAATATAACTGTTTGACTGAATGCGAAAACTGACAAAAATTTTAAATCTAATGAAATCTTATTATTACTGCAATAACTATCACAAGAAGTTTAAGACCATAACCATTAAATCACACAAACAGATGAAGTGTGGCTTTCCTTTGAAGAAAGAGTTCTGTAACACAATTTGCATCCGAAAACAGAGATCGCATTCAAAAGCGTTTCGCTTTGAAGTAAACCCTCTTTGAAGGCATTAAAGCAACACTTCTCTCAACATTAATAGCCTTTTGATTTTCCTTCTGTTAGTTTCGCCTCTTTTATCAACTTTTCAATGAAAATAACAAATTAATTGAGAAATTTGTGCAAAATTCTGATGACTTTCATCAGAAAATCAAAGTCTGGAAAATAAATTTGAATTCAAATAAAAATCTTATGCAAAAAGTCAGCCCTTTTTCTACGCTTAGGATTTACTTAAAGTGACATAACTTTAAAGGTTCACAAAAAGAGTTGAATAAAATGTGATTCAAATTTGTGCGGCTCTTCCTGAGAAATAGTAAAAAATAAAGTGTTTTTTTGTACTCCTCTTTGGCTCTGTATCTTTGTTTTGAAAGTGAGCCCCGTTTGAAAAGTGGTGGTTCGTGTCGGAACAAATTGAACGTAAAAAGCAGTGAAAACACAAAAAAACTGAATAAATAGTGAGATATCTTCAGACACTTTTATGGGCACCGGAGCTGCGAATGAGACCCAAACGCCATATAATTTATGCAAAATCTTGTATATTGAAAAAGACTTATACTCTCGTCTGATCTCACTTTTACGGCACAGCTCTCACTCCTAGTGAATAGCATTCCAGTACTGCTATCATAGTCTATGTGCTGTGAGTTGTTCACTGAGTTTGTGCTTCTGATGAACAGAACTTAAAACTCGTTCATCCGATTCATCCGAAATATAAGGCATCGCTTTCTTTGCACTAAATGTAGCAAAAGTTTACTCTCAATGAATGATACCTTCAATACATGTTATGATTCACTGTTGTCTATAGTTATGCCACACTTAAAGTACAAAAAGCCCTACACTTTGAACGTCTGCTGCTTTCTGTCAAACGACGGCTTAAGAGTTGTTTTGTTATTCGGGGATAAGTCGAGTCCTGATTACTCTCACCTGGAATGCCATGAAGAAGGACTCGGTTTTGTTTATGTGTTCGCTATGTTTGGACCTGTGATCCATTACAGACATTCTGAGTGCTATCACACAATACAATAGACAGTGTATGATATGTTATTGCAATGCTTTTAAACTTAAAACTTTTGGCACAAAACACAACAACCACTGCATAACCACATCCAAGAGATATTTGATTTATGTCATATTCAGATCACTCATAAATACTTCGATTCTTTGATTTCAAGTGACAAAAATAATATCATTTCATTTAATAAACATTTCAAACTAAAAGCACTTTCTATCAGAATCTCAAATCAACAGAAAAGTTATTCTGTTCTCTAAACTCGAGATTCCAGTTATTCTTTGAATTAGAATTGTATCATAACTTTTCAAATGTAAGGAAAGCTCTCAAACTATACGACAAACTCTAAGCTATGTTTGAAAAAAGTGATTTTTTATAGCCCTTTGTCCTCAATTTGTTTTCGATCCAACAGAGCCTTCATTTTACTTACTTTCATATCAATGGCAATATAGACAAAAATTAATAGAGGACAGGCAGTCAGTTATATAAGTTTGAAATTGTTAGAGAGAGGGAGAGGGAGAATAAAGAAGATGAGGGAGAGATATGTCTTATGAGATGTGGGAGCGATGTTGATCTGTTGCACATTTTGCACACATTTATCGTGAGAATAGTCAGAAATAGAGTTCCGTTTATATGTTTTGAACACAAGTGTCCAAAAAGATCACTGATTTTGAACAGAAAACGTTGTGAAGTATTACTCAGTTGTGAAACTGAAACTCAATTTTTGTATTGTGTTTATGTGTGAGACTTAAAAGTTTTTTACAGTTAAGCGCCTACAAGTCTCAAAAGGGGAGTCAGGGCTCAAATTCTTCAGTAAGACTGAGTGGTCATACTATGAGGGCGAGTGAGCGCATAATTTTTATTATACTCAATACTCATATGCTTTTTATATCTATGAGAGTATAAACACTGTTGTGTTTGGATTTGATGTTCACAACAGTAGAGACTATCGTCAAATGCGATGACCTTTTATAATGTTTTTTATTCGGTCCAACAAATCCGTCAAATGGTATGTTGAATGACGGAATTTATTGAAAAATGCATTCATCTTGAAAATAGTTATCTATAACGTCTGACTCTCTCTCCATTCCCGGAGCTATCATAACAACTCCGATTTAATCTCTCGTTTCTCATAACTTCGAGCATTTGGTCAAAATCATAGCCAAACCGCTGGCTATTAATGAAACGCTTTTATATCATAACCAAAGCATACGTCCATACAAACCATTTATTATATGTGAATAGATTCAGATGTACTAGTAGATGTACTAGTAGATATTCTTAATTTAGCTCAGAAACTAATTTTTATCACTTATGCAAAAGTATATACTTTTTATTATAAATGAAAGACAGATATGAAATGTAAAAAAAGGTTCAAATTATCATATCGTGAATAATAGAAACCAAACCTTTTTTGCATTTGATATGAATTTATCAGAAAATTAGCGATTTTTCTCTTATCTCCAGTTTTTTGCCAAATTTCCCAACACTTGCACTGAATTTGTGACCAAAGTGTTTAGGTTTATATTTATCCAATCAATTATCAAACTATCGATTGATTTGCGACAAAGTTTACTCAAATAATTTTTAAAAAGTGAAAGTTCGATTTGAAAGTAGGAGCAAGATCACTTTCTAAGAATGAAATATTGCCTGACAACAAAATTTATTTGTCATATCTGGTAATACCATTATATGTGCTATAATTTGTTTGAAGTACTTTGCATTCGGTTTCATAACTTTCTTTTTTGTCTAATTTTTATCAAATAATTTGTAATAACTTTCTGTTCGTTATTATCGTTGAATTTTATGCATAAAAGTATTGATAAAAAGAATATTTAATAAAATTCATTCGAAGTCTGAATATATGAAACAATTTGTGTTCACAACATATGCAACAAATATATTGAGACTCAGCCCACATATGAGACGTCATACCTCTATAGTTAAGTCCCTCTAATAATCACATCTCCGATATTGTCCTTCTCTTCTGTAAAGAATCTTCATTAAGAACAAGAGTGCCGTTTGCTGTCAGTCAGTGCGTCACCACAATCGCTTGTGCCGGAGCTGTTAGGAGGGGGTGAATAAATAGAAGCCAAAGTTTTGTATAATCATTGAACTCAATTGAGTTTTGGATGAGCGCTGAGCTGAACAGAACTGGGCTCTAGTCGTCAGTCGCATTGGTTTCGAGAGTGAAGCGAATCCATCCAAAAGTTAAGACAACGTAAGAATCGAAAAGATTTTTCCTTCAATTTTTATCTGAGTTTGGTTTTGCACTTTTGGACCCAAACCAATGCAAAATTGTGTTCGATTAGATAAGGGGAGTGGCCATCAGCCCAACACATATTGAATTGTGAGCCATATCTAGTGCTGACCCCAGCATATATCTAGTGTTCTCCACTACTTCCACTTCCAAAATCTCTTTTCGACTCATTTCGGGCTTTCTTTCAGCTCCGATATAAACCATTCATATTCTGTACTCTTATATAACTTTGAACGCGACTCTGGTTTAGAGTTAGAGAGAATCCAACCCCAGAGTTGAGTAGAAGACTATTGAGTGCACAAAACTTTAGGGTTATTATGAAAACCCAGAGAATGATATATACTATTAGTTTGTGAAATGAAAAAACTTTTATTTCTATTTAGAAATAAAAAAGAACCGAAAAGTAGTGTACGTTTGGACGGAACCCAAAATGAAAACTAAGTCTCCGCTCATTTGGTTTTTTTAGCCGAACCGACAGCACAACCACTACTACTGTAGTCAAACAGTTTGTGAGCTGTCTCTTCACTTTCAACTCTTTAACTCCACTTTTTCAGAGAAGCCGTCAGTTTTACATCAGTTTCGCATCTCTTAAAAACTCAATTATCGTCTCTTAAGATCCAAACTCAGAAATAACACTAAATTATTGCCAATTCATCTGATCTGAAAGACTCGACGGATCTGACAATTGAGGTAAATATATATTCTTTAAAATATTCTAAAATTACTAATATTTATAACCATTTCATAGAGACTGAGATATGAGAAAAATAAGAGTGAAATGAGTTAAGCAAAACTCAAACTCACACTAAACCGTATCATACGGTTTATGACTGATCTCTCAATTTGTTTAAATATTAATACTTTTATGTAATTCTATGACTCATTATATGAGATATGAATTTGATTACAACCTTTAAAAGTAGTAACAAAGAAATCATTCAAATTTCTCTTTTATCTAATAAGTTCTAGTCACTTTTCTAAACAAACGATTAATTAGATTTGAGCAAGGGGATACACTTGCCTTTAGAATCAAGTTTCAAATACTAACAAATCCAATAGTTTTAACTCTTTTAATGTGTTGCGAAATATATGGGAATAGAATAAAGGCTTTGGTGAAAGATGTGCTTAAAGGCCAATATTTTGCATCCCTTCACTCATTCAAATGGCAGTTCACTCGAGCGAAGTCCTGAACTTAAAGTAATACACACTTGAAGTCGGTATCGGCTAAACAAGGGATCAATAGTGGAGTCGCAGATAAAGCTATTGATATGCTTTGAAAGGCTTTCATATTATATGCATTCAATTCATAAGTTTTTGATTCTATCTCTCAATTTATGATATTTTCAAATCAGATTCACTGAAATATTTACTCGACTTTCACTTTCAATGTTAGGAATATATTTTGAATTCAAATTTAAAGCTTTTATTTTCCTTAAACTGAAAGATATTCTCATAATTTATGTGTTGAATAAGTATTTCAATCGTAACTTAACTTTAATAAAATATAAGACAATTGACTGAAATTAAAGTTAAAAATTTGTCGTATTTTTAAGATAATGAGAATAAACTGTATTTGTCTTTAAAGTGTATAATGTGTTAGTTTTGATGGTATGATAGTAAGTGAGAACAGTCAGAACAGTCTCTCCCAAAATCCAATTCAATAAACCCTATAGTTTTAGTTGCGGTTTACGTCGAGTGCCAGAAAAGGCAAACCTATTGACGCAATGCATTCATTGTGAGGCCTCACAATTGTCTTGAGCTAAAGTGCACATCACTTTTCACTCCACTCTCATCCAAAAAGTTTTTCGCTCGTTTACAGCTATTTTATGAGCACATCCTCACCTCCAGAGTGCGATCTTTGACATCAAATTATATAAATCTTTTGACTCTTAAGCTTCTAAAAA
>JAQIYB010000567.1:0-10740 GCA_034699325.1 Oribatida sp. Gr-Ori-00743 | reverse complement strand
AGTCTATTATAGACTTAATCCAATTGATCGACAACTGTCTTATCGGTTGTCTTTTCTGACATTAAGACATCAGATATTAACGATTGAAATATTGGTTACTTTTGTGTTAATTTGGAAATAGGAACTTGCAACTTTTAACACTTTTTATTAGTGAACACAAATTATTTCTAATTAAACTGAATTTGATTTTTCTTAAAGTTTTTAGATAGATTCAATCAAGTAACTTTAGTGGCAGGTGATATCTCTTTTAGAAAGTAGCATGCTTAAATAAGAAGATAATATGTCTAATAAGATGATAATTTGATTGATAGATGATATGATATCACATGAAATTGTAAACAAAATACTTGACTTCTTTAAAAGACGAGCCATAGTAACAGTTGAGGGATAGCCTACCTTTACCTACCTTTACCTACCTTTACCTACCTTTACCTACCTTTACCTACCTTTACCTATCTAGTTTCAAATTGAAAGGTGAAGCGTTTGACCTAGATCTAAAAAGTTATTTCCCAACTATCAAAACTTATTCATTTCCTGGAAACAAGATTTTTTGAAACTCACAAATTGTTAAAGAATAAATTGACCAGGAGCACAATTTCAAATCACAGCAGAATCAGTTTTATATTTTCTAGAGTAAAAAACTGTAATTAAAAATAATCTAGTTGATTCAATAAATATTTATTTTATTATGAAATGAAATGATAATAAATGAGACAATGATTTGATGATTAGATGACATTCGGGTCGCAAACAATCCAAACATTTTAAACACTTCTCTAAAACGAGTAATACTTTTAAAAATAAAATTCATTTTTACACTCATTTCAACGTTTAATAAATCTCTTCAGTGAATCACTCAGTTTATCACCGCTCAGAATAGTCTGCGAGCACTCGACCTGGTCTTCCATAACGTTGCCTTTGATACCGAAACAGTTTCAGCCATCTCTTCAGCCCTTAGATACTATTGCCGTTACGGGTATCACGTGAGTGTAGTGGACCGCCAGCCGGAGCTGACGGTACGCTTCCAAACCAATGAAAGCACACACTCTTTAAAGACAATTGAAAACCAATTCTTCTTCAAAACTCTTAAACACATTATTTATATTCAAACAATTTTTTCGATAATAAACACTAAGTCTTGTCTTCTGTGGAAAAATCCTCCGAAGACTTGCTTTTAGACCAGAGTTTGATTGGAAAGAATTTAGACTTTTCTTCCTTTTCTTTTTGGTCGGGACTACCATTTTCGGTGGCCAACGAAGAAGTCGATGGCGTCGGTTCAGTGAAAACAATTTTCGGTACACTTTTTTCAAACACTAAATCGGTGGCACTTTTGCGGTCATCGATGGCAGAGGTATACGAATCCATAGATGAAGTACTTGTATTGAGAAACTCCGGCAGGTCTTCCCTATCCTCTGATATTTGCATTAGAAAGGAGTTTGCTGTATGATAACTGGCTGTGTCCGACTCTGTGCTCGACTGTCGAGGCTTAGGCTGTCCGCTATCTTTGCGTTTCTTTTTAAAGGGCAGATCAAACTTTAATGTTTCCGCTTCTGTGGGTCCGCACGAGTTGTTAGCCGTTGATTTCTGATGCTCTTCAATGATGGCCACAATTATCTCTTCTTCTGTGGGCTCGACTTCTGGTTCCAAACTTTCCGGTTGTCTACGAAGGCTCTTCCTTCGCTCAGTGGTCTGGTCAGAGGTATGTCTCCTGACCGACACTTTACGGATAATAGTAGGACTGGTCTGAACGATAATCATTTCGCCGTTCAGCACTTCCTCCCCTTCCTGACCCTCCTGTATATTGGGCAAGGACTGGTGATGGAGCCATCTCTCTTGTTCTTGTGCTGAGGCTACTGTTTCAATGATAAGGGATGGGTCGAGTGACTGGCGCCGCATAACTAATTCAGCTTTTTTATCGGCCAATGCATCCGCAGGTATCTCAACCATCAGATGAGTGGTTGGATAGAGTCTGTTGTCTGTGAGACTGGCCTTAACTCTCTCCGGATGTATGTCCAAAATTTCTGATAATTCTGTGTTCGAGTTATCCATATTTGGTTTGGGTATGAAATACACTAATTTTTCGACCTCTGGTTTATCACCTTTTTTAGTGTCATCGCTGAAAGTGACGCGCGATTTGAACGGACGAATTCTGAGCTTTGAATCAATGACCCTGGTGCCTTTAAAAATGCTAGATTTATGAGGTATCGGTAGTCTCACTAGTTTTTTATGCGTTGCACTACTATGTGACCTCTGCACAGGTATGGTGTCAACAATTTTGTCAACTCCTTTAAATGACATAAATGACATAGATGAGTTAGTATTGGTTTCACCCGAATTGTTCTTACTTATAATTTGTTGCACAGATTGGGACACACTTTTTCGGTGCTCTCCGTATGACGAGGGGCCCGAAAAACTTGACTTATGAGCGCCGCTATCTTTTCGAAAAGGTGGCGGAACCATTTCCCGACTCTGGCGCCAAGAGAGTGGCGAATCGACAGTCGGCGAATCGTCTTTTTCTCTGCCGGAAGTTTGACCCACAGCTCCTTCCGGTATACTGACAACGAATTCCTTACTTTTTTGTTCTTCAACTTTCCTGAGCACAGAATAAATGAATTAATCGCAAAATTAAAGCACAATTTTAATGATTAGTGTATGATCTTGCTCAATTAATTGAATTTCCATATTTAAACAAATTTTACATAACATTAGAGTTTTATCCCGTCTTTCCATTAGTTTAATAATAACCAAGATAACTTTTGCAAAACTATTTTAGTATTCATGCGAATTATCAGAGGAGTTGTCTTTCAAATGGAAATTCGGGGTCAGTATCTTACCCCCTGATACCTTGAGAACTCCTTTCAGTTCCATAGCCGGTGGTCACTGTTGTTCCTGACTGTCCGCTGTCTACTGAAGTATTTGAGCCCTGCCATAGAGGGTGGAGTCCCGTTTCAACCATAGTTTCCGAATCAATTGATGGAATACTTTGGCTTTCATTGAGTTTTGATTTACGAGAAAACATATTCCAAACGGAGATCCTATGGGACGGGTGTGTACTACTCTGAGCAGTGGAATCCTCATCCGATCCATTATTCTGTTCGTCTTCAAATTCAGGTATGACCAAGGCGTGTTTTTCCATTGGCACACTATTGTCAAATATAACAAAGTGAATTAGAAATTTTTAACAAGAGCATTTATCCAATCGAATTACTTGTAGGCGGCAACTGATCCCCGATAGGTCTTGACTTTGTGGGCGACGGCCGCCTCAGTGTACGGCAGTTTGATATCCATTTCATCAAAATAGTTGTCTTTCATAAGAGGCGGTGGATTTGAGTTCAAAACGTCGACCCCCAGGAATGACACCTTCACATGTCTATCAATTATCCAGTTCAGTTCAAAGTCTTCGTCGTCGTCCCCAAAAGGATTAATTAGCTGTTCCCCCAACTATTTGAACAAGTAAAGGAAGGGTTAATTAATTAAGTTGTTGCTCATAAACAAGAATAATGAGGACATACCTTAAGTAAACCCATATACAGAATGAACTGCAATAATGTGAAGATTGGGAAATAGTATTCTCCGTATTGATGGGTAAGAATTTTGTCGCCTTCAGGGGGCGGGTGGATGTGCTGTCGGCCCAGCAGAGAGGCCAAAAAGAATGCCTGAGTCGAGAGGGTGACCACCTTTTATGGGGTAGAGAATAGAGAACCGCATAATTATTATTTGTGCGTTTCAAGCAATAAAACACAACTGTTTTCATTCATTGGAGTGTTTGAACCCAACCTCTCAAAGAATGTCATTATTTTAAAGTAAGAATCCATTTCACTTATGCGGTTCCTTTCCAATTAGTTATTTTTGTGCCATGCTCTATTTTTAGCACCAAAAATATCGTTTTTTGTGTTCATATCAATTAGGATCGGAAACAATTTTAAATAGACTTTTGTTACGGAGTCGTAATCTTTTCTAAAATTAATTGAGTTTTTTATTCACACATTTATTTGAAAACAAATACATCACTGAAATGAGATTTAATGAAAAATCAAATGTTATTCTGGGCTTTGGAGCCCCAGACGGACGTCATTTCAATTTATATTTTGTTTTTATCGCAAATTAAAAGTAATTTTGCAAATTCTCAAACATTCGAATAAATGATTAAATAGGAACTAGCTAAATTCTTTATAAATTACTCACTTGAGTGTACACCAGAGGAATACTGACCCAATCGTAACTCCAGAGTAAACCACATTTTGAGCGAAAATCATTGAATTCCTAATAAAACAATATTAACTAGGTTATTTAATATTCAAAACTTTAAAAAGGTACTGAATTAAAAAAAGGTTAACCATGCTAACATTTCTAATTAACCTAATCTATAATAAATAAAATTTCTATTTTGTCAAACTATTAATTATTACTGATTAAAATTGATCTTGTTAGTTTTTATATAACTTTAATCACTAAAGTGGCAATACCTCCATGATCAATTTCAATCCTCCTGAGTCAGTGATCCTGCACTCAGACTTGGCCTCTCTGAGTAGATTAACGAACCAGGTGCACGGAATCCAAAAAGTGTTGAACTCGTGCGAAGGCACCGATGAGTACATCTCGAGCTCGGGTTTGGTCATAAAGCCGGCCTCAATCAAGTGGTCTTTGGTCGGAAAACGGCGCTTCACTGGTATACTAATGGAACGGAGGACCAGCACAAGCGTCAGATTTAGGTAACGCATTAGGGTTCGCCTCAGTATACGACTCGTCTCATCAGAACCGGGAACGTAGAGCGCTATTATGTTCATCAGCCTGTGGTTAGGGTTAGGGTTAGTGCCAAATAGTTGAGCTCAACATCACTCCCGACATATTTCTATTCGTAATATCACTTCTATTTCTCATACGATTCTCTCATAAAAATGTGTTGGAGTTATGTTTAGCACTAAATTAATGACTCAATTTATCATTCATTAGACCAGAGTTGGCCAACTTTGGCCTGGGTCCAAGAGGGGGTTTTATTCGACAACACGGATGAATAGAGAAAGTATCGGCAATTTTATTGAGATTTTGCCTTTTATACTATTGGCCATCTCTTTTGACCTAGACTAATCTTTTATACATTTATGGATTAATAATACTCATTCCCTTTTGAATTGAATCTTGGACATTATATTAAAAATCTATTAAGAGTGATCTTGGTATTTTAATTGCGAATTTAACTCTAACCATATTCTTGGTAAACTAAAAATCAAATAAATATGATCCGAATACTTTTGATCAATAGAAATGATTAATAAAAGAGAATTAATGGTGTAATAAGTGGCTTACTTGTCTGGCCAGGGAATGGCTGTGTATTGTTGCCACCAACGGGTGGCTGTGAACGAGACATAAAAGCCCAGAATGAATGAGAGGGGAATAATCTCAACAAAACCCGAACAAAATATCACAATTTTTTCGTAAATCCTGTGAACAGAATAATCAAAGTTTAGTCGAATTTTATTTTTAATTTAATTTAATGCGAGCGTAATAAAAGTAACATGATCAATTTCAAACCATATCGGCCTGAATTTAACACGAGCATAACAGAGAAAAATAAAATAGTGTATCAGAATTAATACTAACTTGATAGTTTTTTTAAAAATACAAAAACACCTTGCGCATTCTGAATTTAATTTTTAGACTACCTTGATCATCTTTGTGAAGATATTCTTGGAATTTCCACAAATAATTGGAATTATAGAAATAGGAGTAATAAAATTTTAGGCCAAAATCTTAATAAAAGAATATTCTCTGAACTCATTCTGTGCGCAAGAATTTTATTATTCCTATAATTTTCTGTTACATTCTTTTGAGTCGTTCCCAAAACCACTGGAGTTATGGTTAGGAAAACCAATAAAACCTTATATTTATATAACATTTCATTCAAATAAAATTATTTTCGTTTAAAATGATCAGAAAAATTAGTGAAGTCAACCCAAACTCTAGAGAATTCACTTCATTCAGTGCTCTTAAGCACTGGTGCACCAGAAATCTTAAATGGTTTGCAGAACGAGGTTTTATGGCACAAACCAATTGGCAGATAGCCATGGACAAATACTTCATTTATATGATATATCATATTAAGTGTTACTCTTTCGTCAAAATTCATGTGTTTATGAAAATATTTTTTTCATATTTTCTTAATCCCTATTCAACAGAAATTTTGGGCTTTTTATCAAATTTTCAGTAAAATTATTGAAAGATTATCTGATAATAAATGAGTGGAAAAACATCTTTCAAAACATCCATTAGTCTTATGGCTTAAAAATTTTGAAGTTTGGATAATTTGATTCCAATCTAAAGAGAATTTTTCAGTTTCGATGAAAGTTCCGATTTCTTCAATGATTAGCACAGAATAAAACGCTTGAGTTTCCAAGAAAAAGACATTTTCAAAAAAAATCGCATTTTCTCAAAATCTATTCTTAGACACTGTTCTTCAACAGAGAAAATACATTAAAAGTCTAATTATTCGGAACGCCATAAGTTTTGCGACACAATTGAGTTCAAAACACTATTGATTGCACTCAAAGGAATTCAATAGTGAAGGAGTAGGTATATTTGATCTGAGCTGGATCAATTTCAGGAATTCTTTCTGTGATTTCTACTGAAACTAAGTTTCAAACTCTAATAAAAATGTCAAACAAATGATAATAACTTTAAGGATCGCATATTTTAAGCTATTCTTGGAGTCATTCTCAAAAAACAAAATGACCAAGCAATACATTTTAAGAAGCAGACAGTTATGGTTTCACATGATGATTCAAGCATTTTTCATCTGTTCTTGTCATTAGACTACAGACCTACTGAAAGATACTAAAATAAATATTGTCATTCTATAACTCCATTGACTTTTTGGCGCAAATACTACCTAGTTCAGAATAATCTAATTTAAAAGTAACAAGTTCAATAAACAATTCCTTATGTCTACCTGGCTCATTATCACTTTAATTATAATTGTCGTGAGCATCAGAGCACAGGCAAGTCATCAGAAGTAAAGACAATCAACAATGAAATGCATAATTAATTTAAACGTCAAATTTAACCATTAATTCAATGGCTGCCATATATTGCAAGAGCAAACATACGTCTATTTTTAATATTAGATTAATATTTGAGATAACGTTAAGTATTTCGCTCTCAAAAGAAATCCAACCGAAAAATGAGGAGAAGTTCAACACTAGAGTTAAGAAAATTTTGTTTCAATAACTTATGAATAAAAATCCTTGGCATTAGAGCTCCGGTACCTTAATATAGAGCTTACAATTAGTTACAGTATATAAGAAATCGGATACAATTATATTTAGTCTTAAGGGAAGCGCACAAATCCCACTGTCTTTTCAAACACACACACTCTCTCTCTCTCTCTCTCTCTCTCTCTCTCTCTCTCTCTCTTTCTCTCTCTCTCTTGCTTTGAAATTAAAAACTAAGGGTTAATTCGATACATGTAGTAATTAAGTTGAAAGTGAGCCTGCTCATTTCTAAGCTCAATGACTAACTTAATTCACTCATTGCTTTAATCGTTGACTTAATTTTGGGATAACTCTAAAGATCACTGAATTCAAAACGAATTCAATTAATTTTGTTTTTATGATTTTTCTCTCAATAATTGAATAATTCATAAAATGAGTAAAAACTTATAAATCCATTAAATAGAGAGCTCAACAAAAATTAGAGATAAGGCAAAATAATATTAGGAAATTGCATTACACATATAAATATTGCCAATTCCCAAAACAACAAATGGATCCTGGCAGCTAAATTCTGATGACTGAAATGAGCATGAATCAATCCTAAGATGTGTATTCAACGCAAAGCTATAATCATAAACTGAATTCCGGATTCTGTTTGCACTCTTAATGGCTAAACTGATCTGAGTCTAATTTGCGCATAATTACTCTTGAGATTGACCATGGGCAAATGTAAGAAAACGGCTGAACAAAGGAAAGAGAGTTAATTAATACAAACCTTTTATAATAATCAGACATAAGATAATCGTATGAGAGAGCGATCGAAACGTAAAGAGTAATGAAAAGAAGTAACTCTTTGTACAACAGTTTCCATATACTTCCCCTCCAACGCCAGAGGAGTCGGAAGAAGCCACCGGTAGATGAAGAGGCGACATCATATTGATAGCTGACTGTCATCTTGTCGATAAGGCTTGACGAGTGCTGTGCTCAGCTCAAGAGATTCAAAAACCAGAACCGAAGACACGACGACAACAAACAAACCGTAGATTAAAGAAAAATGTTTCTGTCAATAGAAGGCCGCAAATAGTGGTTCAAAACTAATTAAAAGCACAGCATATCGGAGGACGACTTCAGCAGACAATCAATAACTTTGTTTTTTATATCACAGACTTTCAGTGATCGTATAAAAGGAGTAAAAAACATATTTTCAATTCAATTGCAATCAAATCACCAGATATTTGCATTCAACGCAATATATCCAAGAATTCTTTGAATTCTTCCAAAATGATTCTTGGTTTTGGTCACTGCATTAGAGTAATAAGAAAATGAAACTTAGTTTCGGAGACATTTTCCTTAAGATATTAAGTGTTTCGAAGAAAACAATCAAATTCTAAGCACTGATGAAGTGTTGGCTTATGTTTTGGAAAAGAGGACACAAACTGTTGACTATATTCTCGACTCAACTCTAGTCTCAAAATTTATTAAGTTTTTTATGTGCGACTCTTCCTCACGACTCACACGACTCTCTCTCTATATATTCATATATTCCTGGAGTTTGTGCTATGAATTGATAGCCAAAAATGCAATGTTCTTCCAGAGCATAGGATGTCATCAGTCACTCATTCCAATGTCTCTCTCCTTCACTCCCTATCTCTATACCAGTGCTCTTCAGAAAACTTAAGAACGCTTTTATGATAAGAATTTTTATGTCGATTATTAACAGAGAATAATGTGTTTAACGGAATATAAATTCAATTTTCTTTGAAAATGTTTTCTCATATTTTGGGGAAAATTAAATTATAGATGAAAAACAACAAATTTCGAATGGAATTTCAAATGAGCTTGCACACAATGCACACCAAACTAAAGGTCAGGTCTTAATTAAGTGCTTCTAAAGATGTAAAGAGTTTGAAGTATTGGTCTCACGTTTTAACCATCAACTGATATATTGCGTTGTTTAGCAAGCTTAAAATGATTTAAACTTGCTTATTTAACCAAATTAACCTTGTTCTTTGAAAATATTACTCAAAGACGTCTTTAAATAATTGATTTATCATTTAATCGCTATTTGTGTGAAAGAAATACAATTTTTTCTCATTTTTTACATATTTTTTCAAATTATTTATAATTTTCAGACAAAATATTAATAATTTCTCTGAAAATAAGGCAAAAACTCTACAAATAATTAAATAATTATAGAAAAGAGACTAAAAATAAGACAAATCAAACGGTTGTTCTAAAAAAACTCAGTGAAAAGTGACTCTAAAATGAAAATGAGTTCAGAATTTGAAGAAATTATTTGGAATTAAATTCAAAAAAACAGTTATTTGAGTCGAAAACACAATTCATATCTTCTTTTGAATCCAAAAAATACCTTTAATTAGAAAATATATGACACCAATAGTATAAACAAAGACTTCTCTTTGGTGTCGGTGCTGGTTCTCCACCTCTATGGCCGCCACCCGACGGGAGAGGGCCTTCACTTGTCTGCGCAATACATGCGATTCGTCGCTCATATCATTGACAGAAATATTTGAATTATAATAACTTTGATATTCAGGCGATTCAATCGACTCATTCCCAGAATTCCTTCTGAAATATAGAAAAACACTTCAGAACTGAAAAGACTGTCGATAACCAACTGATCCCAAGTATCAAAAGATTAACATAAATCTCAAGACATAGGACCAGAAGTTATAGGATATGAATCATGTCTTACAATACGATGAGGTCTTCTTCTACGGAAGCGTTAGTAAAACCCGAGAGCGCGACGTTTCGCTTCCTTTTGTTGACATTCCAGGTCTTAGGCGGCGCTCCATTTGAAGCGAGACTCGTCTGACGGTTGTCGTCCACAGTGGGGAACGTGTGCTCATTCAGTGTCAATGTGTGCGGAGGTGTCGACAACTGAACTGGATTATTATCACTTGAACTGTAGTCACCACTCATTCCTATCAACGAGTTTTCCAGTTTGAGCTCCGGGAGGGGTTCCCTTCCAGACATATGAGTCTCATTTCCTAAATCAACGGACAAACAGGTTATATACAAATGACCGAAAAGAGCGGACAAACCACTGACCGGTCACTAGAATTCGTTCGGGAACTGTCATCAAAACAGGTCTGTCGGACCCGCCTTTGGTCTGCTTTTTAGCCGAAATGATAGCCGGGTCATCAAAATGACAGATAGACTGTCCGTTCATATCCTTGTCGTCGACAATAATCCGTTCGGGAACTCTCATCTTCTTAGAGATATCGGCGGTAAAGTCTGGGTCATAGAAGGCGTCAATACTGCCAGTGAACCGATGAGGACTGTTGGACGCGGAGGAGGACATTATGCAATTGACTGTCAATTAATTTGGATATAAATCAGAGAAAACAATAATCAGATTTGAAATCTTCACAAAACTATTGCAACGATTTGTTATGTTTTTCTCTGCAATCAGTTATGGCTTAGACTCAGAGCGCATGCCTTCACACAAACCATACGATTGTACTCTTCATATAAGACGTTATCAATAATTTAATTCTGGTTTTTATAA
>JAQIYB010000566.1:0-10745 GCA_034699325.1 Oribatida sp. Gr-Ori-00743 | reverse complement strand
CCTTAAACATAAAGAATGAAATCTAAACAAAACAATACAAATGAAAAAAGTAGGAAATTATTGCTTTCATAAGATATGAATCAAAGAAAAGACATACAAATGTCAGCAAACATTTGCAAACATTGATTCGATTATTATTATAATTATCCGATTTATTTTGAAAATCGAAAAAAATAAATTTTTGTCCACAAAGGGTTTTTTGTTGTTAAAAGAATGGTTTATTCTCTGTTAAAATTTGCTGTTTTCTGGATAAAAGTTATGAATAGACCTCAATGTATGACATGTTTTCCATAGCTTTGGAAAAAATTAATTTCAAATCAATCATAAAAAGCTTATAAATAATAATTTGAGAGTTTCTCCAAAATCATCCATTGATTTGATTCAAGGTCTTCATACAATTCAAGCGAATGAATACAAGAAACTTAATCTATTGATTGAATGCTTTTTTGCCCAAAAATAGGAATACCCCCCAGAAATGAAAAATTGCTCCACAATATAGTAATAACCAGAATATACTTTTAAAACTTCTTTTCTTTGAAACACCTTTATATCACTTGCTTTTAAATTAAGACCTTGGTGATCCCTAATATTTTAAATGATTTTTCATTTGTCAACAAAACTCATTAAAAATAATTAAACTTTGGATTCACTTTAAAAGGAGTAAATAGAAACTGAAATATTGTCTAATTTTAATGAAATGCAATTTATTTCTTTTGAGGACTAATTCTTGAAAAGAGTTTTCAGGTTTTTGTTGATTAAATAAAAAAGGATTTGAATGACCCTCGCGTTTGATAAGAATTAATTTTATAACTTTGATATGTCTTTGAATTTATTGCTTTATTTATATGACTTGAATAAGATCTTAATCCTTATTTCTTGCACCGATAGGTTTCCAGGCACAATCACTGGACAAATATGTTAATGCGAGGACACGAAGACAGGAACCGACCTCCGCAGACTTCGAGCACATTTATAAGACACTCTATGAGAGGGGACTGTTTAAGATGTGTTCAATTATGCGGAACTCAGACCAACGAGAACTCAACCAAACTCTCGGTATTGAAGTTAATTATTATAAACCATTGATTTGTTTTAAAAATATTTGGGTTTATTTGAAGATTTTTAGTTAGAATTTTCGGATATGAATTCAATGTCGAAACATATATTTCAGACGAATCCAAACGAAAATAATTTTATAGTTTTTTCATTTAATTAATAACACGTTTTCACGACTTAAGAATTTTTTTCATTAATAAACAAACAAAAGAAAAAGAAATTTCAAACTTTATTTATTAATCAAAAAGTCACGGATTGTCTCTTATTGTGGATTAACTTTCCTTTAAATTCTTCCGTATATTTTTGCATCAAATTTGTTATTTTTCTATAAATGACATTAAACTAAAGATTTTTGTGATTAACTTGTTTTCCAAAAAAATAGGCAAGAGTAAAGAATTCACAATTCTTGCGCCGAGTGATGAGGCGTTTAATCTGATCCCTGGCTCACAATTCGAAGAGATTAAAAATGATAAGCAGAAACGACAGGAATTCATAAAACAACATATCCTTCCCACTCGCATATCATTAAGTAGTTTTCGAGCTTTCGATGAAAGAGAAGTACAGAACGCAAACGGACACAAACTTCACATAACAGCCTACCCTAATGGGGTCAGTCTTTTTGTTTAACTTTCATCTTTTAACTTTTAGTCGATATATCATTCGTTTATTCTTTGATAAAAAATTAAAAATCGATAATATATTTGAAGGTATTTTGTGTGTTATGGCAAATGCTTTTATCTATTAATTTGTTTGCTTTGATTTAATTACTCACGTTTTACACAATTTATTTATTTTTCCAAAACGAAACAATTGTGTTAAGCCTTGTCCTTATAATAACCAATTTAAAGTAACTTTCATTATAAGTGTAATCGACTCATAATTATTGATATTTTTTGTTTTTCATTGATATTTGAGTTTATTATTGTTATTACTATTATTTGAATATTAGTCCTATTATTTGATTTGATTGATAGAAAGACTTTAGACTAGTCTTCAATGAATTGATGTTTCCTTGAATTGCAAATTCAATTGTTAGATATTACTGTCTTGGAATAGGTGTCACTTATACATTATGTATGAGCTAGGTCTAAATTACACTTTCAATTCTATTCCATAATTCCTTATTTAGAAATTCCTATTCAGTAAACAAATCCAATAATAGATTCAAAAAGACAGCAAATTTATGTCCAAGGATAGAAATAAAATTTAATGAGATTAAGTCAATATGTTCTTAGAGTGCCTTGCCCAATTTAAGGACATAAAAGACTTTTACTTTCAAATTTGTTTTCTTTGTTAACTCTTTAATGGATTTTATTTATAATTTAATTAATCAAAAAATTAATATTTGATTTGACGTTAGTTTGTGATAAACGGCGCGAATGCAATCGAAGGCGATATCCCGGTCCCAAACACCAGAGGTTTGGTGCAAGTTGTCGATAAAGTGCTATATCCACAGAAACAAGTTAATTTATTAGAACTTCTCGAAGAAAACCCTCATTTGACACAAATCTCATCGTTTATAGCACTTTCGGGTCTACAGAATGAACTGACGAGTAATTTATCTTAAATTCAATTTATTAAAACTAAAATGAACTTGTTCAATACTATTCAAGCAAATGACTCGTTCACATTCTTCGCACCCAATGATGAGGCATTTCGAGCTGTTCCCTGGCCAGTCACACAACAGATGCTCTCCAATAATACATTCTTGAGATGTGAGTCTTCGCACAAATGAGTTTAAATTAAAATTATGTTAAATTAAGTGCTGATCGCCAACCATATGATACCGGGTAAACAATACTCAACCGGATTAGCCGGAAACAAATTGTCCTCAATTGGTGGCAATCTTCTTAACTTCACGAGTAGAACAGGTATTGATTGTAACAATTGTCCCAATAATTAACAAATACTTGTTTTGCAGTTCAGTCGCATTCATTAGTTTTAGTGAATTTAGTGCCGATAATAGACTCGGATCTGATGGCAACCAATGGTGTAATACAAGTGATAACCAGAATAATGCTTCCGAAAGAATTGATGGATGACTGCAATTGTCTCCAAAACCAAACGACACCAAAACCGAGCGAATTGCCTGAAAATACCACCCTTTCCAATGAAACGTTAGCGACTATGGATCCCTTGATCAGAGAAATGCTTAGTGCAGATCCTAGGTTTAATAATATCGAGCGCCGTGTGGGAGCTCTATCTACCAGTAAACCCAATAATGGCGATCATTTCACTTCAACGCCTAAACCGGTATCGTTTAAATCGTTTTGGGACGACATCTTCGCCACTCCCGGAGAGAATACCACTAATTCTGTAACAGATATGACAGGAAATGTCACTCAAACAACAGTTGGCGATGGAAGTGCTACTAACGGTTCCACTGGAGTGACGCAACCCATTTCTAAAACAACTGATTTGCCATTCATTTGGGATTTCTTGACGACAGAGACCCCCCGAACAACAATAAACGAGAGGACGGGTCGCTTCACAATCAGATCAACAATCGGTTCAAACGAAACTCTATTGCCTGAAATGATGAGTCAATTAAGACATTTCACGCCCGGAGTTGTTTATGACGAAACAAATGAGACGACAACGACCACAAACGGAACCACTGCTTCAAATACTACTATTCCGGAAACAGCATCGACAGCACCCTCGTCGTCAGTTTGGACCCGACCTTTCTATAGGCCACAAAGGATTAGACAGAATCAAACCACTGAATCTCAAAACGCGACCACAGTTACCGAAACTCCGCTCACAATCGGAAGTTCATATTTTAGACCTACTTTGAAGCCATTGCTAAGACCAACCACTTTTAAAGATGAGGCCAGGGATGAGACTCATCCTCAAGAGAACACTGTTCCGCCATACGATAGAAGATATGGACTTTCGAGGGAGAGAATGCCGACCACTGATTTTGATAGCAGGTCTAGAATGGCTGCGCCACCCGTCCAACAGATGAGAGACGAGGATCAGATCGTTGAACAACGAATCGAATCAGAGTTCCCTTCAAATCGTACTCAATATGAATATGGAAGGGAATCCAATTACACGACACCCCAACCATATCCACGTCCCGCATACCGACCACAGGCTCAGCCCCAACGGCCACTCGACGCACAACGATCGCCATATTTTCCACAATACAACAGAAGCCAAGGATTTGATAGATTGCGGCCGACCTATGACTCAAAACGCAATATAAGCAGAGATTTGCCCGAAGATAGTATTGAACAGAAACCATATTCTCCTACTTCTTGGAGTCATCAGCAAAACATATCTCACGACCCAAAAAGTTTTACTCCTTATTCACCAGAAAATACTTCGGCGCATACTTTTAGTAGACAACCAAAAGGTGATTCCCAACAGCAGTGGTGGGATTCTCGCTACGACCCCGAAATATTCCCTATGTTTTACTCACCAAAAGCAGATGAGTCTTATCCACAACAGCCAAGGCGTCCGTCAACCGACACAAGGAGCCAAATGCCGCCAACATATCCACAATCATCTCAAACTAGATTTCAAAGACCAAGACCAAGAGTATTTAGACCTGGAGTCGTTTACTCTGATGAAGAAAGAGGTGTTCCGAGATTAAGACCAGCGGCGAAAGATGGTTTGACTCGACCATACTTGACTCCAAACACAACATATCCACAGTCGCCATATTATAGAAGGGCACAGCCTTCTGCCATATCGGGGAAAACCCAGATTCCTTCGAGAGATGTCTATTCGAGACCTGAATTGATTGACAGATCATATGTCCCTCAATTCAATCCTTATATGACAGACGTTAGTCCTCCACAGGTTGTTGTCGGCGAATATCCATATATGTATAATGTCGACCACTCTTATTATCCGGGTCCTGTTATGATTCCGCCTCCACCTCCATATCCCAGAGGTCAAAGAATAGGCCCCTATGATAGAAGAAGACCTCAACATCCATCAAAAACAAGTTACGATGATATTAGGCGAAGAGGCGATAAACCATTCAGAAGACCTATTGATCCAAATCCACAAACGATTCCTGAATCCAATGACTCCGATCTGAAGACAATCAGTGAAATAATGGAATCGCCAGACCTTATGATCGGCGAAAGTTTCAAAACATTTAATACTTTGAAAGATTTGGTAAACGGTTCAGGTCTTTGGGAGGCGTTGAATAGGCCGACCACTTTTATTACTATATTTATGCCAACAGATGACGCGTTCAGTGCCATAACCGATGGATCCGTCGGACAATTGAAAAGAAATCCAAAACTGGTCAAAGATTTCTTAACGCAACACATTTTGGGATATAGTCTTCCGCCACAAAATCTAAGAAATAATATGAGAGTAAAGTCTTTGAACGGAGAAATGCATTTAATAAATGTTATCGAAGGCGGAAAAGTAGGTCTTGTCTTCAGTGCCACCCTTTGACTAATCTTATACTTTGGTCAGATAATGATCGATGGAATCGATGTAATCGCCGCCACGACCGCCAAAAACGGAAATGTCTATGTGTTGGACAAAATGATGGAAAGGACGGGTAGGAGATCGCGATCTATTGCCGACGAATTGAAACGACGCTCAGATTTGAGTACTTTTTCCACTTTAATACAGAGAAGCGATTTAAACAAAATGTTATCCCAGGGTAGTCCTAAACTCTTTATTGGACTTTAAATATCTAATTGCTCATTTAGAATCTGGTCCTTTCACTCTTCTGGTGCCCAATAATGAAGCCATGAGTAAATTGAATCTGAGAGAAATGATCAAGAACCAAAAAGACTTGAATGGTTTGCTTAATGTCTTAGAAAATGTTTTCAAATATAAAATGCATTTGTGTTTAGATTTCATGAAAAAGCATTTAATAGAAGGCGCCGTTTATAGCAATCAGTTGTCGCCATCTAAAGACTCTCTTTTATCTGATCCCAACAGAGATATTAGAAGAATTGGTGTGATCTCGGGTAAGGTCTCTGTCGTATTACATTGAAATAAAGCCAACTCTCTATAAAACGACAGACACTCCGATCGCGATAAACAACTCAACACAAGTGATAACACCCGACATATCAACAGAAAACGGTGTCATACATGTAATCGACAGCGTTTTGCCAGAAAAACTCAATATTACCGATGACTCAAAGGATGACTCATTTGAAACAAAGGGTATATTCTCTGAGGAAATCATTTCTATTGTCAAACAATTTGTTTGTAGTGAGCGATGAATCGGAGAGGAATGCAAAGCAGTTGTCAATAACCCGAACCAATGCTAATCATGGGATCAGACGATTCACTAATTGGCTGAAGAAAAGTGGACTTCTCGATGAATTGATTAAAGACGGCCGACAGTACACTGTTATTGTGCCCACAGATAGGGCTGTTGGGAAACTACCGCTTAAAATACAGTCGATTTTAAATAGTGAGCCCTCGAGACTTATCAACCTCTTGGAATATCATGTGATTCCTGGTTTTGTGGACACAAAATCGTTGAATGACAACGAAATGCTGACCACAATTAATAATAGGAAAATAAGATTCAATAAAATAGAGAACGGAAGAGTCACTATGTTTTCCGGAGCACCAGTTAATAGACAGTCAACCGAACAGAACTTGCAAATCATATCAGTGGATACAGTGCTTTACCCGCCCCAGGGATCCATTCAGGACCTGGTTATTAAGTCACCGCTTTTGAAGACATTGAATGAGATAATAAAAACGGCACAAATGGAGGACGAACTCAAGAATAGGACTGAAATAACTCTTTTCGCCCCAAAAGACGAGGCATTCAAACAAATGGATTCACAAATTCTTGAAAGACTAAAGACTGACCAAAATTACAGCAGAGGTTAACACAAAATAATTAATTTATTAAATATTATTTTTGATATTTATTTCACAGAATTCTTGAGGAAACACATAATGCCTAAAGTGGTGTTCACCAGTGCTCTCCAATCAACTGATACCAGTATTCAAAGGGAACAGGCATTGAGCGGAGACACTCTTAAAATCTATAAAAAGCCAAGTAGAAATAAAATTGAGCTTGCTATTTTACTATTCTAATTAATCTAAATCTTTCTATTTATAGACTGTGTTTCAGTGAACGGAATAATCCTATCGTTTGCGGACATCACAGCAACCAATGGTGTTCTGCATATCATAGATCACACCATTTAACACAATTCATAATAATTTTGTCGTCGACTCATATAATACTGAAATTCTAATCCATTTCTAATCTGTAAAACATTTTTACAATTATTTAAATTAAATTAATATTTCGGTCACTGTTTTGATAAAAACAAATCCAATTCTTTGACCGATTCTGCCATACATTTGAACTCTAACTCAAAATATTCTTGGAATTCATCGGTGATTTGAACATTAAAAACCAATATAACACTAATTATTAAACACTTGATTACTATTATACAGTTATGAGCAAGGGGTGTGATTCTCAGAAATGCACCCATGGGTTCGAAAAATTATAGGCCTGAGATAAAAACGCATATCCCCTCGATTTTGGAATTTTTTTTAACATTACGTCTGTGGACAGACAATAGGTCTGTTGAGGTTAGAAAATTGGTGGCCGAAAATATCCCTCCTGAGGTCGCGGACCACTCATTAGCTCATTACTGCTATTATATAAAGATTTCAAATTTTTAGACAATATTTTTAGAATTCTGGGAACAATTATTTTAACAAAACTGCATTTCAGTGTTGTGTTGCGCACAGAATAGGAGTGACCGAACTGTTACCAGAGCCTTACATATGATTTAATCATTGATTACACCGGTATTTCATGAGATGAGAGCAATGCATGCAATCATTTAATGACCAAATTTGTAGAATTGATATCTGAAAGGCTATAAATAGAAGACAACGAACACTAATACTAACAGTTATTTCATCGCAAAACAGTTGTTTGTCACCAAAAGTATTGTATTTCTGCATTTGTGCTCATTTATAATCATTATTAATATCTTAATATCTAATTAAAGTAGTTTTCCTGAAGAATCCAAGAATATTCTGTATATTATCAAAAACTTCACTAAACTTACAAATATTTGAAATTTTTTTAAATAAAGAGATTTAAAGTTTTAATAAATTTGTTAAGTTTTCCGATCTATTAAAATATGAAATGTTTTCCGCCGACATAGAAATTAATTGAAAGTGACCAAGCCCATAAATGTTGTATAAACTCGACAGATAACAGCACCGGTTGTTTAGTGTAGTCGTAGTTTTCCTTTGAATACAATAACATAAATATAAGGCTAAAAACGTGTGAAACATATTTCCGTTCATATATTTTTAACTTTCCTCAAAACAACCCAACCTTTAGAAAAAAGATTCCAGATCATTCTAAACCTGATTGCAATTAGAAAATATTTAAATCAAGATATTGTGTACGTGTATATACTTATCTAAAGGCACCTTGATCAAAGAGCAACCAACAGGTAAAACTTGAAAAATAAATGCATTGATTGCATAGGTTTTGAAAATTTTTGTGCAATACTTTGTTTATCTCTCAAATAATTTCTGAAAGTAATCTTTGAATAAGTTTATATCGTTTTATGATTATAACCAAACAATTATCTCTTTATCTCACCATTTATTGCGTTCTTTAGTTATTTTCACTTATTTCTGACTCAAATTGTTTTATTGTATCAAAGAATAGGACATCCGTTAAAAGTCGGCCCAAATTTGTGTACTTTGTTATCAATTTAGTCGATTTTTCGCCGTATTTTCGGCCAATATTTTGTTTTTGTTTACTTAACTGATATTTGGTGATAGAGTACACGTATACCAGGTTTAGTTGCATGATAACAAGTTTTAGGTCAGACCCTTGAGTACCAATCAATACATTTTAATTATATATAAAAGAAATGAAATTTTTTATATTTAAAGTTTAATTTCAATAATTATTGCAATCTTTGAGTTTATGACTCATTTTTTGATTAATACTTATCCAGGATTTCGATTAAAGACAAACTGAAGAAGTGATCGCAAAGACAATGGGCAACAGTTTAGATAAACCCCGGACTGAGAAACAATGTGAAGAGGGCTCTGGTAATGGCCTCAAGTTTGGTCTAAGCTCTATGCAGGGCTGGCGGACGAAAATGGAAGACCGTCATTGTGCACAGGTTGGTCTTGACCAGTTGAAAGATTGGAGCTTTTTTGCCGTATTCGATGGTCACGCCGGAGCACAGGTGGCCGCCCACTGCGCTGAGAATCTACTGAACACAATTACCCAAACGGATCAGTTCCGGCAAAACTTAGCCGCTCTTAACGAACAGATAAGTGACGAACAAATCGAATCTGTGATTACGGCCATAAAGAATGGGTTCTTGGAATTGGACGAAAGGATGAAAGACTTACCCGATATGGGAACGGGCGAAATTAAGAGTGGAACGACAGCTATTTGTGCGCTTATATCAAAAACACATATTTTTATCACCAATTTGGGTGACTCCCGAGCAATACTGTGCCGTTCGGGTGCCGTCTATTTTTCGACACTCGACCACAAACCGAGTAATCCCGAGGAAAAACAACGAATACAAGATGCCGGCGGTAATGTCATGATTGATAGGGTCAACGGCGCTCTGGCCGTCTCCCGAGCGTTGGGTGACTACGAATATAAACAATCGGCCGGAAAAAAATCATACGAACAACTCGTTTCTCCGATGCCCGAAGTGACGGTCAAGAGTTCCGACCCGACTGATGAGTTCCTAGTGTTGGCCTGCGATGGGGTTTGGGATGTCATGACTAATGAAGATTTATATTCGTTCGTCAGATACCAGTTATCTATCGAAAGGAGTTTGAAAACTATTTGTTCCAATATTATCGATACCTGTCTTCATAAGGGAAGCAAAGATAACATGAGTGTAGTAGTGGTCACTTTTGCGGGCGCTCCCACTCATAGCGCTGACGCCCGTCGGGCGGATTACGAGTTGAATCATAGAATAAAAGAAAAAGTGGAGGAAATTATGATAAAAAATACGGACTTTATTTTCTCTGATTTAATGGACGAATTGGTGAAACTCGATTGGAAAGATCTTCCGCCTGGAGGGGGTTGGGAGGCCAAACATGACCTTATTGAAGATGTTTTTGATCGAATGACTTTCAGAAACAGTGAACACTTTAACCGAATGCATAACATTCGTATCGATCCAAATAAGTCGAAACCAAATGATTAGATTTCGAGTGTTTTGTAATTTATAATACATTTATTACTTTATCTGTTGTTCTCATTTCAAGTCAATCATCAAATATCTTGAATTCTCTTTCATTTTGACTTAAAATTGATTTATTTGTTTATTATTTTTATTTAAAAGAGTTTAATATAATTACCGATCAAATAATGCAAAGAAGTCTTTGCAATAGTTTTGATGTAAAGTATGGTTTGAGTGAAACCATTGTTTTATAATGAAATTTGAAACCAATTCATAGATTTTCGTTAAATTTATTATATTATCAATTAAACGATTCATTGTATGAAAACTAATTGTGAGAAACAAATGTTTGTCTAACTCTGTCTGCTCCTCCAAAATACTGTTCCTTTCCCTAAAAGTTAATCGATTATTTTAATATTTGATTTCTCACTTCTCGACTATATTTATATTTATTTTATTGACTGAGGAATGAATGGAAACTTTGTTTCTTGACAACAGTTGTTTGATCTTGGATATTTACACATTGTCAATTCG
>JAQIYB010000565.1:0-10756 GCA_034699325.1 Oribatida sp. Gr-Ori-00743 | reverse complement strand
CAAATTGACCCTAATTTTTGTTGTGAGAGAAAAACAGATTATTTGTTTGCATTAATGACTTTCTTTTGGTACCTGCATGTCAATTGACGTCGGGTGCCCTCTATTTGTACACTATTAGGAGGTGGAAGAGTATCTAGAGCATGTATGGAAACTCTCGAATGAAAGGCTCCGGCAATTAGAGGCTGAAAACAAAAGTCTCAAAAAACAATTACTAATTAATAGTAATAATAATAATAAGAGTAATACTAATGAGACTACAAATAAAGGAAATCCCATTAAAGGCAAAGAAGTGAAGCAAAACGTCGACAATCTTTGCGATAGTCTTAAACTGAAATCAGGTTTAAAACAAATTATTCAAAAGTAAGTAAACTTTTAATTTATTATTCATTAAACTATTGTTTATTTCGAGTGAAACTGAGCTCTCATTTATTGGGTAATCGATTTCTCAGCGCCTTTTCTCAGAAATTGGTTATTCTTAGACACTTTTTGGGCTATTTTTTACATTAATTTGTTTTCTTATTTACTATATTTCAGTGCAAACAGCGATAACGTGTCGACCAAAGACTTAGATTTAATTAATTGCAAGAATAATAGTCATAATAATTGCAATAAGTTTAATACATTTAGTCCTAAACCGAGCGGTCGTCGGAATACCGTTTCAGACTTAGCCAGTGATTTGAAACCGGATAACTCTGTGATAAATAATAATAAGCTCAATAATAAGATCCAGGATGAATTGCAAGCGCTTCAGATGGAAATGTGTCAACAATTCAAGAATATTATCAATCAATTGGAGGATAAGATCATAAACTTTGAGAAATCCAACCGAAAGCTAGAGATCGACAACGAGACTCTTTCCTACAAGGTACTATTTTCCAATATTCTAATTATCTAGGTTATTTGAGATGTGCTAATTTAATCAATCAATTATTCATTGCTCATTCAATCCGCTCAATTCATACCTTATAAATAGAAAATCAATTGTGCAAGCTCGTTTGATTGGATGACTTCAATAATAGGCTAATTTGAAATGGATTTGCATAAAGAGCACAGAATTAAAATAGAAAAAATCTAAACTCAATTCCAATTGTGTTGGGTTAATAAACAATTAGATAGGGTAATCGTAACATTTTGACCTTGGTTGTTTATCTAAATTTACGATTGAATTAGTGTTTTGCGAAACTCGTGAAATAATTGGGACATGAATTTTGAGCAGCAGTTTAAACATTTGTCGGCGACCACCAAGGTTATCTTTATGAATTGCCCGAATTATCACTAGATATGATTGTGCCTAGATCACTCTAATAAAGCTAATTAACTTAATTGAAGTCTAATAAATAGTTTTTGTTGATAACAATTATATCTCCGTTGATAATTGTGTTTGACTTTTTCACCTTGATCATATCATTGGTTACATCAATTGAGCTGAAAAACTCATTGAATTAAATTAACATAAATTTGGAGTCAGGTTTTTGTTAGACTCCGGAACAGTTTTCTTATTCAACTATCAATCAATTGATTTGTTTGTAAATTCGCTGAAAATTTCTCAATTTTTGATAATAGAAATCAATTTCTTTATGTTTTCATTAGATATGAAAGTCTTTTATTCAATCAATTTATTAATTTTAATAACTTATTAGTGTTTAAAAAGTTGCAAATAAAGTGGTTTTTCAATTGAGTTATCTTTTCTTTGCATTAAAATTAAGTTTTAGTCGATTTTTCATCAGATTTCACATTTTGAAGGAAATTTTTTTAATGAGTGTTTTGATCTGAAAACCAATTTTAATAATTCGAGTTTGGAATCAATCAATTGGTAGGAAATCCTATCCTCAATTAGCTCTGAATATTTAGCCTAATTTCGTGGGTATTTTTCGATAGATTGGAAATAAGTCTTCACTCAGTTCTTCCCATAATTAGTGAGAAAAAATTAAATACAATTAAATCTCGAAATAGTCGACAAAAAGGTCTAAAAGTTTCCAAATATATCACAAATTGATTTCAAACGAAAGAGTATTTCAAACAATTTGAGACAAAAAAAGCTAAAATCAATTCAAACGAAAAGCTGTTAAAACCAAAACTAAATTAGTTTTTGGATTATATTTGTGCACAAATTGTGTCTAATATTTGAATTTTGTGTCAAATAGTTATCGGAATCTCAGTCACAATGCGATCAATTGGAACATCAATTACTGAAACTGAGCGACAAAAGGGGCCGTCAGTCACTGTCGCGTCAATCACTCCCCTCAACCATTCCTGAGGAGGTCGACGACACTACTAGTGACCCGACACTGGGATCCTTGCAATTACTGTTGGCCTCGCGGCTCGGCTCAGACCTGGATCACAATGAACTCAATCTCGTCAAACAATTATATGAAGTAAAGACTGAGAAACAAAGATTAGAGGAAGAGCTCAACAAAAGGAATCACGAGTTGAAGGAATTGCTTCATAAGTACGAGAGGAGGAAAAGCAGGCATAAAGAGATGCTTATTCGGCTCAGGTATGTGCTGATCGGATGTGCATAACAATTGATCCGATTATTTCACACAAAATTTCTGCGAATTATTACTAACTTAGAGGCAAACCTGCATTTCATTGCTCTGAATCACAATCTGTCCTTGGCTAATGTCTGCATTCACTGAGTAGCAAGGTTATTTGTTTTAATCCCAAGAATTCGATTGTTCTTTTTTAATCCAATTATATTGTCTTACAAAACAATGCCAAGATCATTTTTAAATAGAAATGAATCATTAATGACCATGGCAATACTTCTGTAATTTGAGCATGCTTAATTATTTCTGATTTCCCCTTATGTTTATGCTTGCTTATCTTGTGTTACTTGTCTAACCTAGTACTAATAAGTAATTGGGAGTTCATTACTGATTGAAATTTCCATCTAGCTCAATTAACTTTGGCTAACCTCTACTCTAAATGCCTTTCCATTAACTGATTGGTAATTAAAACTAATATCTGTTTGTCTTTAAAACAATTTAATGTTTGAATGGATTTTTTACTTTCGATTATCGCTTTTTGCGCTCAAATTGTTTCCAATAATTGGTTTGACTCTTGTTTTCAGGACTCATATCGAGAAAGAAAATAATTATTTGCAACAATTGCTTCACTCAACCGATTATAAGTACCAATTGGCTGAAGAGGAGCTCCAAAAGCACAGAAAGTATTGCCGTATTTCAGACATAACTGCAATTAATGACATACCAAAAATGGTTATCCACTAAACAGAGCTCTTAATTAACGATAAATTCCAAAAAAATCTATTTATTTATAAATTTATATTAAATATTAAACTCTTAACTATTGAGACAAATGTCGAGAAAAAAGTGTAATAAAGTTTTTTAAGACTATTTTAAGACCGAAATAACGGCTCATAACAAGTGTTTCAAATCATTGGTTCGTGTCTTCGCTTTCTTCAGGACTTCGAGACAGAAATTTTCGGTAATATCGTCGAACATCTCTCGACTTTTGCAGATAAAAAAGCCGCTGAACTCACAAAAGGCCGGATTTATTCCCGAGTCGTCTTTAGTGCCGAACACCGGTTCTATGACCCAAAGAAAGACACGGATTCCTAAGGCGTCGCCCCGAGTGATGAAGAGGTTGTGTCCAATGTTGACATCGGCTTCGAGACAATAGTTAACTAATTTCATGACTTTTTCAACGCATTCGTCGATGTCTTTGAGACAAATCTCTTTGATCTCAAAGACAAAGCACTCGATAGGCCATCCCTCGAGTACGTTGTCTTTGATGGACAGCCATTTGATGAGAATGTCCTCTTCGAAGTAATAGAGATGGAAGTGCTGGTGATTCACAGAAGCCATGGCACCCAACGAATTAAAACCTACACAAAGGGACTCTCTTTTGCTGAGTGCGACCAAACATATGGCGAGTCGGAGGGCGTCGTCGGTCAAGACCTGCGGCCGTTTCTCTTCCAGTTTTGGCACCAATAAAGAGCTGCAGTACTCTATGGGACTGTTGTTGACGATGACTGTGCCCTCTGTTCGGCCATCGCCTGACTTAATCCGGAACAAGACTTCTTCGGCTTTGATTTTAGTGAAGTTAAACTTCTGGTCATCGAATGGCATTCGGATGGAAGACATATCTTCGGGTCTGCGCCGCAAAGTAGCCCTTCCTTCGTTCAGTTGGGCTATCATTCTATTGTTGCGGATTAAAAATCAGTGGTTATAAAGGGATGGCCTAAACAATGGCCGACATAAACAGTTTATAACGATATACAACGCCCGGAAACCGGTGCGCGACTTAACCAATATGACGACCGGTGGCTAAACTGTGGGTTAAAAGCATTGAGCGCTCAATGGATCCAATTATTTATAAAACCGGCGGTCATATGGGACAGGCATTAAACGGGTTGTCGTTATATACGATTTATACGGCAGAAGAACAGGTTTTACCGATATCTTCCGGATTTTTGCGGATAGTAGGCGTCATACGGTTCAGAACTGATTTTTCTTGAGCTGCCATTGCTCTTGGTCAGTTTGTATTGAAAGACATTCTTGTCCTCCGCCTCCGACCACTTTTTGATCAGAAGTGTGTCGAATGGGGAACCAATATCCGGGTGAATTAGTTTTACGAAGTGTTTCTGCTCGAACACAAGTGTCTCAACGGAACTTTGATTATCACTCTTTGCGTCCATGTCTTCAGTGTTTGGAATAAAATTAAAATTTAAGATAAAAATTGAAAAACTTTAACAAAAATATCGGAAAAATATATATATTTTAAGATAAAAGTAGTTTATAGTCGAGCGGAGGGGTCCTCCTGTTTGACGTTCCTTTCGTCCCAAAGGGAGCGACCACTGCAGGCACAGATCTTTTTTGTGTTGTCGCCAACACTGGATGCTCTAGCAACAATACCGGCGCCAATAACTTTGTTGCTAAGGCTCACACCTAATGCACGGCCGATACAAGAGCTCAGCTCACAGTTGGACAGTTGTGTCTTGAATGAGGCTCTGGAGGTGTCTCCCAATTGTTTGGCCTCAAGTGTCGATAGGACAGGTAAATGAACACCGCCTAAGCGTTGGAATCCCTCTCCGCTGAGGTCACCGAACTCGTGGATATTCAAAGAGTGATTATTCTGTCCTTTGATTCCGTCGATAACGCCGTCCACTAAACACAGATTATTAAGAAGTTGTGTGAATCGTACGACTCCTACAACGTTATCGGGACCTTAGAGGACAGACATATGAGTGATTAGGCCAGGAAAAGATGCCAAGGCCATTTTTACCGTTAACTTCACTGACGGCCGCAATACTATCGCCCAAACCCTTGATTACTGTTTTTAAGCCGAGTCTGGACTCAATAGTGGTCTGTATTTCGTAAACGGAAGCACTGTTTCGGTTTAATTGGACTAAAAGTCTTTGCTGTTGAATATCGATGTCGACAATCGTCACGTCTTTCAGTTTCGCCAATTCATCAGTGATTTTGTCTTTACATGAATTGCATTTCATTTGAACCGCAAATTCAACCTTCAATTCAAACAATTTTATTAATTAGTGAATCAGTTCTCAGACTATTCGCAGTTATTTACGGATCAGATGACAGATAATTAGTTTTAATTAAGATTTTAGTTTCAATTCAATGGCTTTGACTTTAAAATAGTTTTTTTTGAATCAAACATTTTTAAGTCAAAATCTGAACGTATTTTATGTATAGCTTTAGGACTAAAGCGGTGTTTGTTTTGGTTTAATATTTTGTATATAATTTGGTATAAGTTTTAATTGTTTTTCACTTCTAATAGATTGAAAATAACTCACTTTAGTAGCGCTGTCTTCATCTGTTGTGGACATTACCCGTTAGGTTTGTCTTGATTTACTTGCTTGCTCAATATTAGATTTCTAATTCAGTAAAATGATACGCTTTTTCTGATGGATGACTTGAAAATTTTTGGTCAAAGGGTTCAATACTTACAATAATTAACGTTTCATTGGTTTTACCGATTTTTCGGTGACATCTATCGGTAGACAAGAGTCTAATCAATTGGTTTTTGTGGTGTAAATTGATCCTGAAAAGTGCTATAGATTGCTAGATTAGATCCAGGCACAGATATCTATCTATTCTTGGAGACTTGATTTGCAAGTTTAATCTTGATTTTGATATTATTAAGAGCCTATTAATCTGAATATCTGAGAGTTGCAAGCTAAAATAAGAATTACAGCTTGATAAAACTAACTTGGTTAAATTGGAATTTTCAGATAATGAGTGGATCCAGTGGTGAGACAAATGTGAAGATAATTGAGAAGAAGTATGAGTTAGAAAGTGAACAAATGGTCACATTTTTGTTGGTTAAATTCGAGGCCTCTTTCCTCCTGTGGATCGGAGAGTCTGCTGCCAGCGCTCAGTTGACTGACCTGTCGCTGGCTATCGGCAGAACGTCGACACCGATTCTGGGTAAAAACGCGGATGAGTTGAGTCCAGCGCTGGCCTCCAAACTCAGCGTCAAATACAATAAGAATAGACCCGTTTATGTGGCGCTCAACCATCCGATGGCCCACAAGAATGACAACCAATTTATTGTTGGCTTAAATAAGAAGATAATTGAGTTTCTCAACGAAAATCTCAATTAATTACTCATTTATTTATTAAAATCACCGAATATTTAACTTAAACTCGATTTTGAGTCCATTTTTATATTGAATTTTGAGATTTAATTATATTTATAAATAGTATTCACTTTTCGTTAACTCATTTTTCTGTCGATAATTAAACGTTTTTTTAATTATAGAAAGTTTTTTCCATCAATTGATCGAAAGTTTGCCACAATTTTAAGACTATTTCTCAGATGACATAAGCGTTTAGTTTTAAATTTGGTTAAATAAAAGTTAAATTTGATTAATGCTATGAATAGACAATGAGTTTGCAAATCAAAGCCGAGATATAAGTAATGAAAACTAGAGTTTAGACTCATTTTAATCAATTTTTTCGGTTAATTGTAAAGATTTTTGCGATATTTTACCTCAAAATGACTTTTAGTCCAAAGAAGCGAAAGTTTTTAATTGTTTTAATGATATGCTTAATAATTAGTGGTGAGCTAGTACAATTAAGCTACTCCGACAAAGTGTTCTTTCAAGTTCTAAAAGCGGCTAAAAAGGTGAAGAAACTGAAGCGATGGTTACCTCTACTACTGATGGGACCGAAGATCTTGATAATCAAAACTGGGTATAAATTTGTTATTCTGTGCAAAGCAATTTCTTATCTAGGCACTATCTGTGCTATTAGATCTTATCTTTGTCATTTTTTGCAAGTTTAATTAATTCGGTTTTCTTCAGTCATTTTTCGTTGAATTTTTCATTTTTTTTTCAATAATAAGTGAATAAAAATATTTTGAAAATTTCAGACAAAGCCAGTCAACGAGCTATCCGTCCGACCCCTGCTATCAGAATCCAGTTTGCTGTTCACCTGATCATCCAATTGATTATTCCAATCCAGTGTCCAATTATAACAGCAATGAGAACAGTTATAGTCAGTATCCCGAGGCCTCAGGGAATTCATATAACGGCCGAAAGTAAACGATTCATAAATTCATCTTTTTTTCATTGTTTTTGTATATGAAATACATTTCTATATTAAGTAAATATTATTTTTGTTGACGTTTTGTTTGATTATTCATTTGACCGATAATTCAAATAAAATCCAATTAAAACTTCGGAACAGATTTCTTGCAAATCGTGTGAATCGGAATGTATTTAGATTTTCTCAGTGAGTAAACACCAATTGATTCGCTAATCTATCAAACTTTGGTTAAAAAATGAATTCAAAGGTTCTATCAACAAAAGGTCGGTTTTTCTAAACATGCGTTGAAAGGTATTTCCACTATTCTGACCCATAATCCCATGTCTGATGTCTGTCATTCAACTATTTATTCAGATTTATTTTTACCGTTTGATTGAGTCTTAGAAAATTGAAAATTTTGGTTTGTCTTTTGTCTGACACTCCTTTCATTCTGTCCGTAGTTCCTCTCAAATATGTTCCTATTTTACCATGCAACATTTTCACATACGCTTTAAATAAACATTTAGCAAGGCGTTTTACCACTGGCTTTCACACTGTACTTGATAACTTTATTAGCGAGCATTTTAGTGATAAGGGATTCCTGAGAAATTCCCCTTGTATCTTTTAGATATAAATTAGAGCCGAGAAAATTGATAATTATATCTTTGGATTACTGATGGCTATGTTAAAAAAATTGCCTAGGTCAATAACCTCGGAGCTATAGCTTTGATTAGTGAGAGTCATATAATTAAACTCCAATTTATAGACAAATTGTTATTCAAAAGATTTGTATAATTTATTAAATGCCTTAAAAATAGTGATTAATTTGCAACTATTCAAAGCTGACAAGGTAATTTCTCTTTTTTTAGGTACAGGTGTAAGCAATACTGTAATTACCTAATCATTAGTTCTCATAATTAAAATCAATTTCAATAAATTTTAATATGAAATCCAATATTTTTCGGGTGATTTATATTCTGGATTTTAGGCTATAATTTTGAATCTAGACTATTTTAAAACAAACCCATTAAGCTTATAATTTAAGGGTGTTCTTAATCCTAATATTTTCATTCTTTAGCTTGATCCAATTACTAGATAAATGTGCACTCAATTACTTAATTCAATTTTGTGTTTATTTAATAAAAAGGTCATTACTTTCAGTTAAGTGTCGTTCTTTAAAAAAGGACAGACATTAGTGGTGATGACCACAATTTTTTTTGATTGGTGACTTAATTTTAGCCTGCTTCAATTAAGATTGTCTCCGATTATTCATTTAAACTTCAGATTTTAAAGCTTCAGTTGAAGTGTATTTGTATTTTTGTTTTGATAGATAAGTTTATTTACATATTTAGAGCATTGGATACTATTTTAACAATTCATTCTGTTCTTGGGATTAACGGTTAGCAATTAATTTGAAACCATTTATCAAGATTAAACAAATCATGACTTTTATTATTGTTTGTGAAGTGCTCTCAAATGATATTAGTTTTCATTACTTTTTTTATTCATTACTTGAATTGAATTGAATTGAAATCCAGTTTTTTAGAGATCTTTGAGATTTAGGTCAAAATGTATAACAAATTTTAGCGAAAATATTTATTATTTGATATCTTATTTTAAGCCAAACCACTGGTTCAACAACTCTAAGAGCAAGGATTAAATGTGATTTCTCTCCGGTAATATGAGTTGTAATAATCAGAAGTCTAATATTTTTTGCCGAATTTCTTCAAACTATCATAAAATTTGGTATAAATTATATTCATATATAAAATACAATATTTTGACATATTTTTAGCGATAATTGAGGTTTCTTTGGATCTATTTTATCGTTTTTATTCAAAGCTGTTATTAAAACCAAATTCCGTGGAATTAATACATAAAATGTTCATTTAGTTTCTCAGCTATTGTGGAATTTTTAACCTAGTTCACTCAAAAACTAATTAAAGACATTTATTTAGTAATAAGAATTAAAATGACTTTTATTTTATTACTGATATTTAAATCGGAATCTTTGATATTTATATCGATTTATTTGATCCGAGATTAGTTTGTAATAATCTATTATTCTTTATCAATCTATATCACCATTTATTACCAGGGTTCATTGACAAATGTTGATAGATTCTTCAATTTATTGTACTAATTAATTAGTTTAATTAACGGTTTATATTTGAATTGAGACTATATTTGGTGTGAAAGCCTACAAATCTACATTGATAAGATTTGTTGACAATTGTCTTTTGACCTAATTGTTGGTTCTTTCAACTTTTTTTCTGAATGATATTCCGAAAACGCATAGAATTGATGAATAAAAGGGTTAAATACATTGTTTTACTAAAGAATATGCGAGATATGCACACATTGTACCAAGGATTCTATGAGTTCATCCATGCTTTACTTTAAGTCAAATAGAGCATTCGTGTGCTGTCCCCACAACAGTGTCATCTCTTTTCGCCGAATAACTTATGTTAGGTTAGATTGGGTTGGCTTGGGTTAGGTTAGGTTGGGTTAGGTTGGTTTAGGTTGGCTTAGATTATTTAGCATTATTCTATTTATTCGGCGAAATAACATTAGGCGAAAAGAGGCTGTACCCTCCACACCTCATACCTTTGCCTTAATTTTTAATAGAAATGGAAATTTTTTACTTTTCTATTATTTTAATCGATTTATTCTCAATTATAATCGAAATTATTATTAGTATTGAATTTAAAAATAATTTCATGAATTTCACAGATTTGATCTGAAAAACTGATTTAAAAAACTAATGAAACATTAATTTGAGGCTCGCTATTGATTTTATCTGATTTTATCCAGTTCAATAATAGCTGTTCCGTTCCCCCTTCACTTCTTGTAATTAGTATTAAGTATAATATCTATAAAATCTGATAATATTTATAAATAAATACTAAACTATAAAATAGTTATTTGAACTTTTATTTTACGTAAAGTTAATGTTTTTCTCTCAATTTAATTGAAAACATAAAAAATTGATCTTGATTGAAATCAAATATAATCAACAAACATTTAACGCTTGTAAACTAATAACTATTGTCATAGAAACAACCATGTTGATTGCCCTGTGCTGATATTGGTGTAAACATTCTTAATAAGCACTTTGATATGCATTTTTAAGACTAGACTCAACTAATCTGTAGCACAGAATAAAATTATAAAATGTTTCATATCATCAGAATTTTGAATAAATATGTTTTGACTCTCTCTCTCTCTCTCTCTCTCTCTCT
>JAQIYB010000564.1:0-10761 GCA_034699325.1 Oribatida sp. Gr-Ori-00743 | reverse complement strand
TAGAAATTCAAAATTTATTTAAATTAAAAAGTCTATTAAAATAATATTCTGAGCTAAAACAGCATACAGACGATGAGATTCCCACCGGAATCAGTTTAGAGCTAATATTCTTGAACATTATTCTTAAGTGAGCCCAGGTAATAAAGGACAGGTATATAAGAAGTAGAAGTGAAATTCATGAGAAAATAATAAATATAGTCAACAATGAAAGACATTAAAAGCAGATCTGTTTGTGCTTTTGATATGTTGAGAACCGAATCAACATCTGATCGGTTGTGGACTATCTCACCGGTGAGAAAGAAAACAGAGTGTCCACAGAAAGAGCAGATGAAGTCATACCAGTGGGAATCAGTACATCACCCGAACACTCTATACCTGACACAAGACAACACATTCTACAGTCTTTCAGTCACTTCTCAAATATTAATCCGAATGAATGGGAATTCATTGAATCGACAACTTTTTAGCTTAATTCTGATTTGTCTCAAGTCTTACCATTAGTTGTGACAAAGTTTGATGAAACCCCATATGATGTGAGATGATATAGCGATGGATCGGTAAATAACGGTATTGTCGAAGGTATTTGTGTAACATTTGGAATACACTGTTCTTCATAAGGAGTGTAATCATAATTATTTGCCATACTTTCAACTAATTGTTAACTCATATAAATATAATTTGAATTTATCTTCGATTCAGAACTTAACCCAACTTTTATTCAAAATGAGTGAAAATATGTGAAATGATTAATAGCGACGGATATATGGTTTAGTTTACTCATCACTTCACTGGTTATTGTTTAAATAGATTGAGAACAAGAATATTGGAATAAAATTGAGTGCTTCAACCAGTGATAGAGAAAGGCCTGGAATGGCATGAATGGTGATTTCAAACCGGGCAAACTCCGGTATATTACGTCCGCAGTACTGTATTCGCCCTCGCTTGCCATAATTATCACCGAACACCTGTGCCATAAGAAAAGTTTCCCACCGGCTTATAGATGGGCTGCAAAACATAGATGGCAGAGAACAGCGCTTAATATACACTTGTTTCGGGCCCACAGCAAACCACAAACGCTTTAAAATCGATAACTCTGTCATTTGCGGCCCAATCACTGAAACGGACTCTTTATTTACTCCACTATTTTCATAATAATTGCAAACAAAATATCTTTAACTAAGAATATGTAAAACATTTCATAAGAATGTATGCCTTCTTATCATTGATTTTGTTTCGCTTAATATTTAAAATAACGTATAAACGAGTTATTAATCTATGTTTTCGCTCCAAACGACGGATATCTTGGAGTTTTGTTGGGGGAAAGCGAAGGAAAGCAATAATAAAATTGATTCAATTAATTATTGAGAGCATCTGATAAGCCAACTATAACTACAAAATTAGTACTACAATTAATATTAGTACCCTGGGTACTAATTCCTAATCAAAACTGTAGTTATTTTTACCAAACTTTAATAATTAAGGATTTTCTTATATCACATAAGAGTTTGAAAAGCGATCAAAAGATACGTTAATTGATTTCGCAATCTTTGAAATTGAATTTTGTTTCTTAGAATACTTAGAAAATTAATTCACTGTTTATTGTGAGAGAATAGAGAATTGTTTCTCATATTAATTAATTAATACAAAAGTATTTAGAAGTTTAATTAATTAATGACTTCTGAAACTTGTGATTGAATGCCATTAAAGTATTCGACACTAATTTATTCGTTTATATATTTATCGAACATTTCTCAGAGAAAACTAATTTAATTGAAATATAATGAGAAGTGAATTGAATTAATTGCAATGTTTGTCGCTTTTTGATGGCGTGAGAAATAATTAATTATATCTAAACTTATGTTTTCTTAAATTATTTCCAAATTTTTAGATCAAATTCGTGTCAAAGTGTAACAAAAGGGAGAATTTTCTCAAATTTATCCCAATTTTCTTAATATGTAAACAAATTGAGTGAACGACACATACCTTCGTGGCTATGATTGCGATAATGTCTGTGATTCAGGTGTTCATAATGTGGTTGTGGTTGAGGTGAAGACAAGTCCATCGGGTGGTGGCCGTCAGCAAATGATCGGTGACCGCGAGCGCCCACACCCATTGGCGAGTTGGCTGAGTTGTTCAGCATATGGTTGACGGGATCACCATTCATATGGTGTTGTTGTTGCTGTAATTGCATTGGAGATGAATGAAGACTGCTTTCCAATGACTGATTTGATAGATAGAAATGAATTGAATTAATACTAAACACTAATTAGTCGAACGATAACTGAGATAAACAAAATTGAAGACAGCTTTGGGTCAACTTCTCACGGGTTTTATCATTGCTTTAACTCCTTTTCTGATGTTTTAATTAATTTCAAAACTGAATATAAGTCCGAAATAATAATAAAAATGAAATAAAAATCAATCAATTAATGAAAAATCAAATACTCGTTAATAGATTTTAAATAGCTTTGAAGTAATCGTTAAATTCATAGAATCACCAAAAATGACAGCAAAAGAACTCGAATCAAATGTCAATCAAAATTAAAATATTACAAAGTTTTCGGCGATTATCTAATTATAAGGAAGTCTTTGAGAATATACCAAAATATTGTCCCAAAAAGTAAATGATTTCATTAAAAGCAAATTTGAATATATTTAGTAATTAATAGCTATTAGTGCTTAAAATAATCTAATTTTGTTTATTTTAATGGAAATTATATAAATTTTATAATTAATGGGATAATAATTGTGGGAAAACCCAAAGTTTGTCAAACTTTTAATTTGTTTGTACTCTGTTTCGAGTCTTAGGTCTCAAATACTTAAATATTTGTACTCTTATTAAGAAATCTATTGAATTAAAAATATGTTTTCCTCTAATTCTGAGTATTTATGCATTTTATGAGTAATAAACATAAGATTTGTTTTACAGAAATATTTTAGAAATTAATTTAAAACTGTTTGAGAACTGAAACCATTAATTATATTTTGAAAACATATTTTGTTTTTCGTTTCTCAAAAGCAGTGATAAAATGCAAAATATTTGTCGTTAAGAAGCAAATGATTTATACTTTGTTTGACACTCTCTTCACCCGATTGACCGCAACAGAGAAAAGACAATTTAAGACATACTCTCATAGTGTAGTGTTCGGGAGCGATGGTAGGACTGGGCGTCTGATTATAGTGGTTGTGGTGACCGGTGACGGGACTCACGCAGTGGTAGGCATGCGATGGATGTAAAACATGACCCGAATCGTCGTAAACACCAGAATAACCATATTGTGAGCCCTATTTCACAACAAAACACAATTAATTTAATTGCAATTAATGGCAAACATTTCTAAAAACAGGTCTTCATATAAATCAAACGCTTTTACGACACATTAGTTTGTAATAACATAGCAAACCATATAAGCAAAGTTACCTAGAACATCATCACTCAAAGTTCTACACTCATTTAAAATCAAGATTTCGCTCAAAACTATAACATTTAAAAAGTAATTAATAATTAGATAATCAAAAAAATTATTGGTTTTCATGGAATAGAAAGGATTGGATGTAAGTCATGACACCCTCACAAAGACTAACCTTCCGACCACATTATAACCAGTGGTCGTTATAGTCCGCGAGCTCAGGGGGATATAGGGGGGAATTTTCAAAAATTTCCTCTAAAAAATGGCACAAAAAACACAACATTTTGCCGAAACCCCCGTAAAATGACGAGTCAAACAAATTTTCAAATGGTAGGGACATAACTTAACCATGGTGGGGCATTCTTGTCAAACTAAGCATGTATTTGCAAAATGCCTCCTTTTGGCGACCCTCATTATAAGATGTTATTTTAGTAAAAGAGTGAATTGGTTTTACCTGGGTTGGTTTGGTTTTGTTACAAATCAAAAAATGTGATCAAATGTTGTCAACAAAAATAGAAAACAATTTAGAGATAATCGACGAAGAAATCAGTCCATAACTGATTGAAAACATAAACTTTGGATTCACAATGACTTAAATGTATGACTAATTGAAGGAAATTATAATCAAATTTGATATAAAATATTGTTTTATGAATGAGATGTGAAAAACAGTTCAATAAATGGTTGTGGAGTTTGAAAACATCTGTCTCTTCAAAGACCGACAGTTTGTGCGAAAGTATTTCACTTCCATTCAGATAAACAATGATTTCATTGATTATTGGCTGTAAAGTGCCATCTATTGAACGGACGACTAATCGAAGCTATGATGAGCTCTAGTCATATAATAAGGCCATTTAGAAGCAGTTGACCATTGGTGTCGTCCTTGACCCCCCAAACAGCTTCCTTTCCCACGCCCCACACTGTGAGCCCCTCTAAGCGTGAGAATATTTCTCTCTCAGAGCTGTTTTGCAAATTCTTGTACGAGTGTTGTGTGCTTTGAGGACTCAATGATAATAGAGAACCGATAGACTTCAACACTCAATGCATTATCTCTTAAATACCAAAATACCGAAGTACCAAGCTACTTCAATAATCGCATTTCAACTCAATTTCAGTGCATTTCTCTTATTTCTGCTTTAAATCCGAAAATAGTTTGCTTTGTCTTTCAATAATTCATTAAATAAAAGATCGCAACAAAAATAAGTTTATAGAAGTCTCAAAAGAGTTGCCAAAACTCATAATAATTGGCTAAAAGTATAAGTGATTCCAAAGTAGAAACACTTCATGACATCAGATCCATGGGAATGACTTTACTTATTTATAGAACTCAAGAGATACAACTGATAGAACTGGTTGTTATTAGACAGTGTATTGACCGTATTATGCGAGAGAGAGAGAGAGAGAGAGAGAGAGAGAGAGAGAGAGAGAGAGAGAGAGAGAGTTGTGAGAAATGGTAAAAATAAAAGCCTGAGAGGAACTCATGTGAGTGTTGTGAAACTTGTTGTCGTGAATGCGTAACGTGATATGTGAAGGGCTGTGATATTGTGGCAAAACTGGTTGCAATGATTTAGTGATTCGAGTGTTTGTTGTCTCAGACGTAAACTCAAATCATGTGCTTTGAGTGGAGTTGTTATGAAAAATGGCGTTCATTACAAACAAAGCATTCAATTAATTCAATTTAAATACATTTCAATCAAAATAATCTAAGATTTCAATTGATTTCTGGTCTGAGTATCAAAATGTCTGCCAACGACACAGAAATGGACGACGAAATGTATTCCTCTGACGAGGAATGTTATGACGACTATTATGACACAAACGATGACAATGAAGACGAAGATATCGACAACTCTTCCTACAAAAGAGATCCAGAATTCTTCGAATACGAATGTCTTAATATTGAAGACGTGGAGCGATATTTCAATGAAACGGTGGAACTGATGTGTGCTTCCATTCAAGTGAGTCCTTCTTTGGCTAAACTAATGCTCCACACAATGGACTGGAATGTCGATCAAGTGATCCATCGCTACAAAACCGATTGCGTCAAACTCTTAAGAGACGCCCGAATCAAACCACAAATACGAATGTCTTCGAGTCATGATTTGGGTCAGTCATCGACCTCTTCTTCGAGTCAGTCCTCGAGTGTTGGCCTTCAGTTCAGATCTCGCGTTAGTTTTGTTTTATGTAATGTTTGTTATCAGAACTGTCCGGCAGAGTATCACAAAAGCCTGAGTTGTGGCCATTCCTATTGTCGGGAGTGTTGGTCCAACCATTTAGAGGTTCATATCTTGAATGGCGTCACCACTAATATCGAGTGTATGGCCTCTAACTGTCGAATTCTGGTCCCCGAAGACTTTGCTCTGAACTTATTGACGACAAAGTCTTCACTTCGAGATAAGTACCAACAGTTCGCGTTCAGGGATTACGTCAACTCTCACCCGAAGCTCCGGTACTGCATTGGAGTCAACTGTAATATTATAGTCAGAGCTAAAGAGCCGAATGCGAAGCGAGTCGTTTGCAAACAATGCAAAAGCAGTTATTGTTTCAAATGTGGGGCCGACTATCACGCCCCCACCCATTGCACAACCATCAAACAATGGTTGACTAAATGTGAAGACGATTCAGAAACTGCTAATTATATCTCAGCCCACACTAAGGACTGTCCAAAATGTCATATTTGTATTGAAAAGAACGGGGGATGTAATCATATGCAGTGCTATAGTTGTAAACATGACTTCTGTTGGATGTGTTTGGGGGACTGGAAGTCTCACGGCTCAGAATACTATGAATGTTCCCGATATAAGGAAAATCCTAATATTGTGAATGAGTCGGCTCACGCTCAGGCGAGGGAAGCCCTAAAGAAGTACCTTTTCTACTACGAGCGATGGGATAATCACTCCCGAAGTTTACGTCTGGAGGAACAGACTCTCCAACGAATTAAACAACGAATTCATGAGAAAGTGATGGAAAATAAGGGCACTTGGATTGACTGGCAGTACCTGTTGGACGCGGCCTCACTTCTGGCTAAATGTCGGTACACTTTGCAGTATACTTATCCTTACGCCTACTTTATGGAGACGGGGCCTCGGAAAGCACTGTTTGAGTACCAACAGTCCCAACTGGAGGCTGAAATTGAGAATCTCTCGTGGAAAGTGGAAAGGGCTGAGACTACAGACAGGGGAGACCTTCAGAATCAAATGGATATCGCAGAGAAACGGAGGGCTACTCTTCTTAAAGACTTTCTTTCGATTTAAACCTTTTTAAGACATTTTTCACGAATTTGTCGCTATTTTATTGAATATATTTATAATGACTTCGTTTTAATCGCACGAAAGCTATTGAATAGCCTTTAAATCATTGGTTTAATACAAAACCCGGTATTTTAATTGATTTTATAGTTCTCTTATTCTCTGTATTTATTAAAAGTCAGAATTATTTCCATTAAATGTATATTAGTTTCAAATGTTATTAAATTGTTTAACAAATAAATGCGTTTCTATTAATCAATTGTTTGGTTAATTGACTCACAATTCCTTGAAATCACAAATTAATTTCTGGAATTCATATTCAAATAAATGGGAATCTTTTAAAAATTATTTTAAGGTTTATCTGAATCTTAGATCTGTTTCTAATGCAGAGATTAATTGGAGTCAAATGTAGACAATACCCGATTTTAATGCATTTTCCTTATCTGAGAGACACTGTCAGCAAAAATCTTTGACAAAAGCATTGAAAGACTCGATTTATTATACGTTTCCTAAGCTTTCAAAAGCACTCCAATAGTATTGTAGGCTTTGAAAAGCGTCTGATTTAAGTGATCGTTAAAGTCATTTAAAGTCACCAATTGGCAAAATACTACCAGGATTATTACCGGTGTCAAAGGTCTCCCTCTAATTGCTTTACTCTGTTTTGGGGTGATTTTCAATTTCGGTTAAATAGATGTGTCATTAAATAGGTCTGGTATTTAAACTATTAAGTCTTATGTGTTTCACCTTGGGAAAAAATTTTGATTGATTTACAAAGTGAGGAAAGCCATATATAGGGCCTCTCTTTGTTTTTCTTAATATAAATGATACAAAAAATATGTAAGTTTCTCGAAAATAGTTTAAATTCACGAATTCATGAGTTAATGGACTTCTCATTAAATTAAACCAATTAATGCTTATTAAGCTATCATTTGAAGCAAACAATGACCTGCGTTAGTTTAGAACTATATTACATTAAATTGGGTTTATTCGAGACTCAGTTTGTTGTGGGTATTTCGCTACTACCGAAAATTTAAAAGATAAGAATTCAATGATTGGGGGATACAGTCAAAATTGATCTAGATAGGATGTTATCCACTCTTTCAGTGATTCGTTGTGTGAAATATATTGAGTTATATCTGAGAACTTTCCAATCCTTAGAACAGATTAAAAGGTTTTATCAAACGTTTTCAAAGCAAAGAAAATGATATCAATTGAATCTATTTGTGAATTAATTTCAATTTAAAAGGAATTTTATCGAAATTTTATATTAAATTTCTTAATTGAAATCTTAATTAAAACTTCGATCTTTGAAATTGAAATATAATAACATTTGATGAAAGAAATATTCATTAAAGAGACCTTTAGTGGGACCACTTATTTTAATTAACTCGGCTATCATTTTGTAGATCAAACAGAGCTCTGGTGGTCAGACCTCCAATGATGATATAAAGACAGTCCGCAGACTCTATATCTCTGTATCTCCGCTTTTAAACTGAAAGCTTTCGAAAGTTTTTAGAAAAGCAATAAAAAACATGTTTAGCTCTGAGTGTTAGCCACCGATCGACGGATTGCCGACTTTCACAAAAAAGTCGTCTATTTTTATGTATAATTATTATAAACCACTTGACTCTAATAAAAGGACAGACATAAGAGTAGCCAAAATGAACAATGATCACAAATAATGGTATGGTATGGCAGAGTACAGTGGGGTTTGCATGTTCATAACTGGTCATTGAGAGGTGCAAAATATTACACTTAAAGGCAATGAATTTGTTTTGCATCAATGGATTACAATATAGAGCCTCTTATTATTGTATTCTGGGTTTGAGTGAAGACTATATTTGAAGTCAATTCCTATATCTGTTTCGATGGGAACTCCAGTGCTTAGAGGCGGACCAACTCGAGTATAGATACGACCGCAAAGTAAAGTGTCGCATCCCTTGGGATCTTCCTTACGATCTGTCCATCTCTCACACAAAAAGTCATTTGAAAAAAGTGGGAAAATTGTAAAAAATAGTGGAGTTATTGAATCGTGAAATAATAGTCCTCACAATTGAATTGAAGCACCCCTTGAATTGATTACACACCGATATTAATGCCGGTTCCGCCTCCACTACTGTATCGCTCGATAGCGTCAAATGTGAATCAAATATACAAAATTACGGCGACTACTGTGGGCACGACATGGGAGGCCCCGTATTGAAGGCCAGCAGAATCAGAGCTTAAGAAAAACTTTCGCCGACTTATGAAAGACTTGAAGATAAGAGTTTTGCCGCTTTTACTACAAATCAATTGATAGCCACTCTCTGGATATCAATAATAATCAATCGATTGTTACATCGCGTGAAAAACATTTCCATTTCAGCAATTTTTGCGACTTTTTTGCTCTCAAATAATTTGTTCAAAAATATTCAAATCATTCGGAAAATAATATAATTTCGTGAATTCCTTTGCATTTCATACAAAAGCATATTTCGGATCTCTTTTTACTTTATTTTATTGCTTTTCCATCAAAATTATATTTTTATCTCTCAATAGATTTTAAAATCGATTATTTTTTGTTTGTCTCATTTCTTCCCTAACTTTGATATCCAATGTAAAGGCTTTTTGGTTTGTTTTATGAGTTTTGAATTTACTTCAAATTTTAAATATATATTTAGCTAATGATTAAACGAAATATTATTTTTTTAACTCCAATCTAAAGCCTTATTTATTCTATTTTATTGCTTCAATTTATTACCACTTAATTGGATAAATGAGTTCAATATAAGAAATGGTCGGCACTATTAATTTGGAGACACCAAAAGTATTTGGACTCTTTTGCGGCTCTCATTCTTATTGATTCCAATCACTTCCAAATTGTCATTAATTTTAATGATAACTTATCACAAGAAAAATGTTTTCCAAATTAATCAAAGACTGAGACTATAAGTTAAATATTTCATATAAGGGACTGACTTTCCTATATTTTATATTCTGTGCATACGATTCCGAATTTAAACTGTTTGTGTTTTAAATGAAGCAATTTTCCCATTTTTAGACAACACATCCCTATTATATCCTCTAACTCTCAGAGGAAACAGATGTCAAAATCATTCATACATTGTATCATAAGTTGGATCCAATGGTCGATGAAATGCAAATGTTTTGTCAAACATTTAATAGTTTCAGACGAAATTCAATTTGCATTTAAAAATAAGCCAGCATAATTTAGGATTCACCCACTCATCAGTTTATTTGCATGTTTATAAAAAAGAGTTATAAATTTAATTTATATATTAGTTAATAATAAAAGTTGACTTAAAATATTAGAAATATTTAATGCAATCTCTACTCAATTATAACTCTTATAATACAAGTTTCGAGTGAAGAGCACAACATTTTTTAGCAAACATATAGAAAATAAGAAGAGAGTAAATGATCCGTTTATAATTACTTTGAGCTATTAGTTAATTGATTGCTATTTTAATGATTTAAGCTAGAACTAAATCTAGATACAATAATATGCAAGGTTAAGATGAGGTTTTTTTTTATAGATTTAGAGTGATTAATCAATTGAAAGCTTCTTGATCGTTTTGCTTTCTAAAAGTCCAAATATGTATAATAAATGTATTTATCATAACTGTCCATAAATTTGTGTTAAGCCAATAAAGACTCACTAGAATAGTGAAGGTAAGCTTAAATGACCAAAGCTATCCAACCGCGTCAATAGACTTAGAAAAGTAACAAGGCATAATAATGTTTTGAATACAACAATAGTCAGGAGTTAACACATTCATAGCAGTGATGACCAAAAGGAAAGTCCAAAACACTCCTTAGTATTTGAAAATTGAAAAAATAGGATTTGAGTCGGAGCTATACCACACATCATCATACTTCTCCGTAGTCCACCATTTTACTAGCTAGAATAAAAATGCCCACTATGATTTGGATCTGTTGGGTATTCCTGCGTTCATACTCTCCAATAGAAATGCAATTTGAGGACAGCCTTTATTAAAGAAGATTAAGTTATGGACTTATTGCTTATGGACTGTCGTTATGTGGTTATGAAACTCTTGAGGTTAATCCAAGAATATTTGGGAATTTGCACAATTATTTTCACT
>JAQIYB010000563.1:0-10765 GCA_034699325.1 Oribatida sp. Gr-Ori-00743 | reverse complement strand
TAAGTTTAAACGCAATAAAAACGAAACTCTGAGACAAACTTTTGCAAGAATTTCATTGAATATCAATAATGTGTTGAATAAAAAACCGAAGAAAAAGACAAAAAACAAAACAGAAGTCGAATCCGATAAGAAATCGGTTGACATTCAGTTGATAGTCGATGGGATTAGAGTCAGCGAAGACTCTTTTAATAGTGATGTCTGGAAATCAGGTCTCAGATTAAACAAAATCCAAATTAAACCCAATATTTGATTAAATTTTTTAAACCAAAACTTTAGGCCAAACTCTTAAAGTAGGAGACAATACATTCGATGTCTTCGTGAACGCACCGACAGTCAAGTCCTTAACACTTCCGAAATGTATTTTGTCGTCTTTCAGAGTATATCCGACACTTTCTCTCGAATTTTGTTCACTAAATGACTGCAAATTTCTTTGGTTTAAACAACAAATTAATGGCAAAAATGAGTCCAATTCTGAAACAAATTCAGAAAACTGGAGTCCAATCGCAGAAGGATTTGATTACATCACAAACAGTTCTGATATCGGATCCAAATTGAAAGTAATTTGTATTCCTAATAATGGCGTCGAATCTGAAACCATTAGTGAGAACCCGATTGAAGCCAATCCCGGTTTGTGTCCGTTCGAAGACAGGCATTCATTTTGCAAAAACGATTCGACATTTGGATCCTTTAGAGTGACTTCTTATAACATATTAGCCGACACTTATGTAGATTCTGAATATTCGAGAACAGTTTTGTTTCCCTACTGTCCTCCCTATGCACTGAATATTGAATATCGAAAACAGTTAATAATCAAAGAACTAATTGGATATAATTCAGACATATATTGCTTACAAGAAGTGGATAAACATGTGTTTGACAACGATCTCAAACCAGTTATGTCTTCGACACAAAACCGAAGTCATTCACAACCAAAATATGAGTCAATTTTCAGTGAAAAAGGATCGACAGGAGAGGGTTTGTCAGTTCTCTTCAATACATCCAAATTTGAATTATTGGTCTCAGAAGAGATAAGTTTGGCGAAAGAGCTTCAGTCGAATAACATTTTCGATAAACTTTTGGATGATATCAGCGCTAATCCAAAACTTTTAGGTCGAATACTTTCCCGAAAAAGTATTTTCCAATGTATTCTTCTTAGAAGTTTGGAAGAGACGGATCGCGCCTTACTATTAGGTAATACTCACCTCTATTTCCATCCCGACGCCGATCACATTCGACTTCTTCAGTCGTATATTTTCATCAAATATATGGAAGACTTCATTAAAAGGATTTCAAAAGAAGTAAATCGACTTTTAGTTGACTTTATTTTTACGATTAATTTATTGGAAACTTTGAAACAGAGACCAGATTTGAAAGTTTCGCCCATTCTTTGCGGCGATTTCAACAGTTGTCCTGAATTCGGTGTTTTGGCGCTAATGACCACTGGATTTGTTCCCAGAGATTGCGTTGACTTTAAAAGCAGTAAATATTAAATTTTGAGTCAATTTTAAAATATTTTGATTTATTTTAATTCTCAGATTCAGAGGAGACAATAGAGGGCTTTGATATGTGTCATGGTCTGAGTCTCGGCAGTGCCTGCGGTCAACCCATTTACACAAACTTCACACCATTTTTCAATGGATGTCTGGATTACATATTTTTCGATACACAAAACCTAATCGTCTCAGAAGTGATTCCATTTCCAAGTCATGAAGAGGTCACACAGAATACAGCCATTCCCAGCGTTTTCTTTCCATCTGATCACTTGGCGCTCACATGTCTTCTTAAATGGAAAAACAGTCGACAATCGGTTCCATAAATTAATTGTTTTTAATTAAATTCCAACGAAAAGGCAATAAATGAGTAATTATTTAACTTTTGTTTTGTTTATTAAAAAGTTTGATATGAATCGAAGAAACGCTTCTTTTCTGAGTGAATGACTCGTTTTGGTCCTTCTTATGTCCAATGGGCTCAAAGTCATCAATCATTTCCACAGAAGATGTGTTGCAGGATAACTCCAAGTGATAAATATCCTTCAAATAAACAAATTATCACTAAGTTATAGAATGAGCAAGAAACAAATTGTACAATCAATAAGAGGACTGACCTTTAATTGTAGGGACATATTAATGGCTCTGTTAACAGCTTTTCCTAAACCATGGATAACGATATCTTCAAATTGTTTCGAATCTAAGACTTTCTGGCATTTCTTCATTTGAATCCCAAAATTGGTGTTTGAATTGACGTAAATATCGTTTTTCCGTTTCGGCAAATGATTTGGTAAACGCTTTCTTAAGACATATTCATCCGATTCTAATCGCAATCGTTTTGACACTTCTTTCGGTGATTTTTCACTCATTTATAACAAAATTAAAGCTTTTAATCGTTTAAATAGCTTTGAATTTAACTTTCAATTTATAGTTTTCAAAGGTTTTCAATGTGTTTTGATTTGAAAAACAATCGAAAGGAATGTTTAATAATTGAATTTTGTGTTTTGATTTGAGGCACAAAACTTTTGGACCAAAACAAAACTCCTAAGAATTTGAGCAAGTAACTTATTCCAAATGTTTTGTAGAGATGTTTTCAATTCCTCTTTTGAATAATTAAATATTGAGAAATAATGATTAGAGTATTGGTTGAAAACATTTAGAACCTGGAGATTCGAGTGAAGAACCAATTATTAGAGAAGAAAATCAGAGCCATTAACCAATCCCTTAACCATCCCTTAACTCTCAATCAATAGACAATACTTTAAAGCAAAACATTATTTACTTTAATTTAAATCGCTTTGAGTTAAAAACAGTTTAATATAAAAAGACATAAATTTAACGAAAATATTGTAATTTTATTTTTCGGACTTATTTTTCGTTGAATCCGTATTTCGAAAGTTTATTGAAGAAAATGAGACAATCTTTTAGTAAACGAATTAAAAACATTTATATTAAGAATTTCAATAAAAATTCATTTCTTGGAAATGCAATGAATTGTTGGCAAAAATGATTTGAAATAGAATTGCATTAAACGACAAAACAATGATATTATGAGATATGAGTCTAAATGTGATTCGTTTGGATAAAAACGAATAAATATTTATACTATTAATCAATGATTAGTCATATTATGAGTCAATTATTCAAAATTAATAAAATAATTTGTATATTACTTAATATTTAATTTATAACACTTCTAATAAATAATCATTTTATGGCGGATTCGTGGCTCAGATTTGTTGTCCCTGGACTACCAGTTCTGAATTGGTCTCATTTGCCGACTCATTGATCGCTAAATCTGTTTGGTCTGAGTCCAGGTTCATATCATTCTGAGCGACAATGAGTGGCGAGTCTTCACTTTGTTGTTGTTGATTGACTTTCTTCGCCTGATGTGTCTTCAGATGCTTAGACAAGTGATCGCTTCTCATAAACCTCTTCAGACATTCCGCGCATTGAAACCGTTTTTCTCCTAAAAAGGTTTAAAAATCAGATTTTGTTTAATTAGAATTAAAGGAATGGACGGACCGGTATGTGTTCGCCGATGTCGTTGCAATTCATCAGAACGGGTGAAACGTTTTCCACAGAAGAGCCAATTGCAGACAAATGGACGCTCCCCGGTATGCCATCTGAGATGAGCTCTTAAATGAGATGTCTTTCCGTATACTTTATTACAGCCGGGAATATGACAGATGTGTTGCTTTTTCTTCGTCTCACTATTACGTCCCTCTCCGTCCCTACAATTAGGACAGGTACATGCTACGCGCCTCATTTTGCGTCCAGTACCAGCTTCACTTCCTGGCGTTGCCGTTCCATCAGTAGTTGGAGTGGCTGTGAACTGTCCCTGAAGTTGATTTTGAACGGAAACATTGGCGGGGGTTGAGACCAACTGCCACTTTGTCGGGTCATTCGGGTCCTGTTGTATCTGTTGTGTCATGAATTGGGAAGCATTTGCGATCTGAATAGTCTGAACCGGACTCATGGGTCCGACCTGTTGGCCGCCAGCATTTGTTGGAACGTTGGCCACTATATTACCCGACGGAGTGATACTTAAGCTCTGCAAAGCCTGGGGAGAAGCAGATATTACTTGTTGTTGACCTCCGCCTTGTAATTGAATAGTTTGAAGGCCTCCCATTCCCTGTACTTGAATAACATTCTGTGCTGTTCTCAAACCTGTGATAAATCAGACAGAATTAGATTTTGATTGATGTGAACTCGTAAAGTGTTGGACGCACCGCCTAAACCAGAAATATTCAAAGAATTTGAGGGCCAAACGGGGGCCGAAATCAATTGACCGATTTGTCCATTTGGGAGCTGAACGTTAGCCAAAACAGTTTGGCCGCCGGTATTAGACGTAACCGTTGAGGTCGTAGTACTCTATGAGCCGTTATTTTAGAAAATTTGATACAAAATTTAAAATTCAGTGAATACTTGATTTGTTTGATTAGAAGTTTGAGTTTCAGTTCCCGGTTCCTGTTTGATGGTTGGGGTGTTGTTCTGTTGCGAGACCTGAATCGGAGCCATTTGGACCTTAGAACAGAATAAAGACAATTTAAATAAAGTACATAAGAGTATAATAGAGGAATACCTGCTGCATCTGAGGAACGACTTGTGCGGTCAAGTGTTGAACATTTCCTGCATTAAGCGATTGGAGCGCCTGAATCGGTAAATGTATTGTTTGAAGAATTGTTTGTCCATTTTGTGTAGAGATCGCCTGAACTGGAATTGTTTGTTGGACGGGCAGTTGTATCGTTTGGACGACATTCCCCTGCCTCACTGCAACAGTCTGTCCCGCAGAGAACTGGCCTAATGACACATTTCCGATACCGGGTATGAAAACTGTTTGTTGTGCCGACTGTTGGGTCTGTTGGGTGTTCTGTTGTCTGACAACTGTCTGATTGGGTGACGACAAGAGTTGATTTCCTGACAATTGGATGGCCTGTTGAGCACCAGGGATAAAGATGGCTTCTTGTCCATCAATTTGGAGCTGTTGCGGCTGAAGAATGCTATAAATGCCGGCATTTGATTGCGCCGTTTGTGAGAATATCTGAGTGGCGTTCGATAAGGCGTTCTGATTGGCCACAGTTGTGATACCTTTGATGGGAGTGCCGACGCTGGTAGCGCTGCTCACCGCAGAGACAACCTGTGGATTGAGTTGAGTGACAGTTCCGTCAGGATTAAGTACTCCGAGCGTCTGTCCCGCCTGGACGGGTATCAACTGTGCAAAGTCTGACGCCTGAATGACTTGATTCTGACCGACAAGCTTTACAGTAGTGGTGGAGGCGTTGGGCTGACCGCTGCCTTCCGAAAGTTCAGAGGGTGACCCTATTTTAGAGCAGGTGGCCGCTAATAAAGCTAAAGGAGAAGCCGCTAATTGTTGTTTGCTGTTTGTTCCCGACGTCGGACCGCTTTGTTGTTGACTCTGAGATTGTATTTGATTTTGTGAAGACTCCTATCATTCAATGCAAAGGCGGGGTTAGAATACATGGGCTAACAATATAAATGGGGAAGGGCTGGCAATGGGATGGTATTACATTGCGCGCTATGGACACACCGTCGGGTCAGACACCACAACACCAATACTGCCTTTTAGGAGGAGAACATGGCTTCACGTGTGCTTAATATTGATCCGACTCTTTAGAAACTGCTCTGACAGACATGTAATGCTATCAGAAGAGCACAGTTCACAAATATTTTGTTAGTCATGTCCTCCGCTTATTCTAAGCCCTAATCATTGATGGTTGGCATCAGTTCAGTGCAATTAACACCGATTTCATTGATTCCTCAAAACATTAAACTTATGATAATTCAAAAGAAATTCAAAATCATTGAGTATTTCACTAATAAATAAGTTTTAAAGTAATTAACGTTTAATTTCTTAAAACATAAAATCGGTTTAAGTGTTTTGAGGACTAATTTCTAATAAATTAGAAGTTTTTGCAAAACTTTTGAAAAGTTTTGAAGGAATACCTGATTGTCAGAGACGGCAAACTCGTCCACCGATTGGTTACCATTAGTTGTATTACTCATTACTTTAAATACAATTACAAAGAAAACAGACTTTTCTCACGACTTATCACAAATAATAAACAAATTTTTAAATTAAACTAAAAATTAATTAAAATAAAAACAAAAGTTAAGTAAATAAAACGATAATTATATTCTTGAAAAGTGTTTGAATAATATTAATGTGTCTTATCGTGTGTTTAGGCTGTGCTCCACCTGAATATGTCGTTTGGCCCACAAAGAGGACGACTTAGGGCTGAACGCATCTGACGGCCATTTGCCTCGCATTGCGCCGACATATAAAACAGTGCCTTTAGGGTCACCACATTTATCCGCTTAAATACTCTCTCATCTCATAGTTCTTAGTTTCAAATCATTAAATTATTTTCATTTAAATTCATATATTTTACCGAAAAATCATATTTCAGTTGAATTGCAATCAAATTAATGAAACGAAGTAATGAAATGCCATTTTTGGCGCATTAATACTGCACTCAGTTATTGATGTGTTGTTGGGTTAGTCTAACGATTACTACTCTTCTCTTCCAAACCCAACGCCACTACTATTCGTCAAAAAACTTTTGGTTTTCACTCACAACTAATTTTGTTTTAAATTTGATTCAAATTCACAATAAAATCAATTTCTAAGAATAAAATCTCATATTTTGCTGACAATTGTCTGACATTTTTCGCATCAATTTATTGCTTTTTTAATCGCATATAAAACTTAGGAAACGATTAAAACGTATTTCCATTATTTTAATCAAATATTAGACAAAAACCTATTCTTTAGATTTAAGACAAAATTAAATTAATTGCGAAAGAAGTAAAATAAAAGTGATGAAAGTGTTATGTATTGCCCTCCTATCCCTCATAAGACGTGGCGGTCAGTAAGCATTGGCATAAATGTTACCACCATTGGGTACAACCTCTTAAGGCTGGAGGCGTTTCAATAGGAATTATAATATGGCAATCGTCGGGTCCTTTCCTGTGGCAGAGTGTGGCCACACGTACTGACACACCCTTTCCATTAAGATCTGAACAGAATATTTGTCAAAACATTGCACTCGAATCACATCTCATCTGATATTAGTTTTGCGCTCAAAACACATCAAAAACACTAAAAACCGATTTTAACCACAATTTAAGCGAAAATTTTTGGATTTCAATACATTTCTAAAACTTATTTAATAATAAATTGAATATAATTTCCTTAAATATAATTATTCTGAAATCAAATTTAATAAATGGTTTACCTTATGATCCGTTGACATAATTCACATCATTTCTAAAAACATTTCCAATTTGTTTGGATATAAATCACTTAAAATTCAATCAAATTATTAATTAAAATATTGCTTTAATTGAAAATATCGGCGAAAATGTCTGAATTTAGTGTTGAGTCAGAAGTCGAGTAATGTTTGTGAAAAAGAGTAACTGTTATCCAAACGATTGGATCACAAGAAGAGAGTGTCAGACATCAGACAGTCTTCTCTTATGTATTATTTTGAGGCCATTCGAGTCAAAGGAGTCCTAAATCCACGCATTTATAGCACAAAACACTTTTATTTGTAAATATTGTCATTAAATTACTTATTCTTCTCTAATCACAAATCTTTTAATTATAATTTTTATCATTCAATTAAATCTATGGAATCGCTTCTCATGTATTGAATGAGACATTTAATCTTCTATGGGTTTATTGATCAGATTGAACTAGTTCAAATCTATACATTCTTTCTCAATTTCTGTGCTTTTCTCTCATTCGCTGATTGTTTTGAAAAAATCATTTGAAAAGATATGAGAATCGGATCCTTTCCTATGGTTTCACACAAAAACTATTTTAATGATTCAAATAAATACTTAATTTTGAGCCAATATTTAATATTTGATTAAAATTCTAACAAATTATTCAATCGTTTGAAATATCGAATATTTTGTTAAAATATGTGACAACAGATGTCTCACATCGTTTCGTATTCTTATCTTATTGTAATGTTTATATTGAAGTTTTAAACCATTTGTGAGAGCATTCATTTGCATTAAATGCTTTCTGACGTTAACCAATGCATACACAAATGGTTTACAACTATACTCAACTGTGTATTTCTGATTTTAAAGCTATTCATATATATCGTTACATAATGCGGAGCGAAGTATAGACAAAATTAAGATAATGTAACAAAATTTGCTGAGTTTAGGGCTTTATTATTATTTATAAAGCAATAGACGTTGTTTTTGTTTGAATTAAATCTCACGTGTATTTCATTTCTTGATTATCGCATTTAAATCAATATTTTATTAAATTATGGATTGTTTTGAAGATATCATTAAAACTAACAATAATTTCGATAAATCTTTAAATACAACGATAAGTCGTTTCAATAAAACAAATGACTCGAAGGTAGTGATCACCGAAAGTCCAAATTTGGCCGCAAGTTATGAGATCGGAGAGGGGTTAACACCAATGAAGAGCTGGTCTTTTTCGGAATTGAATCGATTAGCTTTCCCTCTGATCACCGCTAAAGACAGGGATGGCATAGAATGTCTGCTCGCAGTTCAAGAACCGAATTCTTTGACAAAATGGTCTTTTGGTCACCAAAGACTGGAAAGACATTTGTTTAACACAAAAATCATTGGTTTGTTTGGTTCCCATATCCACAGCAAAGACAATAAATATCAACCGATTGTCGTCTATGAGAATGGCTTTTGTCAATCGATTACAAATGCAGTGAATACCAAAACTGAAGAAAATAAGCCAAAGATTATATCTGAAGACGAGTCGATTCAATTCATCGACGGTCTGATGGATTCCAAATCCAGAGATAATCTAATTATTTATTTAATCACTAAAAGCAAGACTTCGACCGATAATTATATGAAATCAGTTTATAAACTGAGTCTTTGTCTCGAAACCGATTCAATAGTGAAGAATGAGTGCCAAACGGTTGTCAATAAGATAACGAATTGGTCGCTCTGCCATAAGACAGCCACCATTTTATCCATCAATCGTTTCAATGAGGATTTGGTTGTGTATTCATTGAACGGCGAAACTGAAAGTCCGGTCTTTAAACTAACTTTCAGTTCAATACAAAAGGTTTACAGTTTGGGCACAACAAGTGCTGGAAGTGTTTGTCTTATCGGTAAAACTAAAGACCAAAACTATGCAATAGAATTATGGGAATCCAGATATGGCACAAAGTTGGGCCGAATAGCTCTGCCATATGAACCCCTTCCCAATGATTGCAAAGTAATCGATAATACAATTTTCATCACGTGTTCCAAAGGTATGGTTTTGGTTCCCATCAAAATTCAAAGCATTTCTTTGTCACAAATCGTCGGCAAAAAGAAAATCAAGGAATCGGTTCTCGACTCAGAATATAATCAACAATTGAATCAAATCTGTAATGAATTGAATTCAAAGTCTGATCAGTCATTCGATAAAATTAACGAAAGCTTTGGAGATATTATTCGACAAATTAGCGGTAATTTACCCGAAGATCAGATTCTTAAGCTTTTGATTATTTGTTCACAAAAGTTAAGGCAAACCGATAGCAAACCATTGAAACAATTTTTCGAAAAATTAGTTTCCCTTCCGTTCAATGAGTTGTTTATGATTTCGAAACTAAAGGCATCGAAACTGAAGTTTCAACAAATCATTTCGATATTAGAAACACTCATAGAATTGTTGCCATCGAATAACTGTGCGATAATCGACTGGATATCCATTCTTATCGACTCACATATGAATCAGTTTATTATGAATCCGAGTGAAGACACCATTAAAATAATCGAAGAAATTCAACTGAAAATCGATAATTTCTGTGAGTTTTGCGAATATTTGGGACAAATTAAGACTTTTTTTGAAATCATTTTATCAAAGAATACAAATAAAAGAGTTGCGAACAATATTGGAGGCCTTCCACAGAAAGGACAGTATTGTATCGAAATATTGAGGTTTTGATTCAAATTAAATTTTTTAATTAGTTTTCATTTAATTTGTATCCAAAAATCGAAAATAAAATAATTTGTTGGAAACTATTTTTTCTTCGCTGAAAGTCCGGCGCCGGCATTGAATTTGAATAGAATGATGTCTCCGTCTTCGACCACATAATTCCTTCCCTGTTGTCTGTATTTCCCGGCAGACTGTAAGACAAGGACTAATCATAACTAATCATTTGTTAAGTGATCAATGGATACCTTGCAGGCGGCCTCAGAGCCCTCCTCTTTGAAGTCATCGAATTTCATGACTTCAGCCATAATGAATCCCTTCTCGAAGTCGGTGTGTATACGTCCGGCCGCCTGAGGCGCTTTCGTCCCTTTCTATACCAAACAAACAAATAATTATTAATATTTGTGAATATTTGGGACAAAATTAGAGCTCTACCTGAATAGTCCAGGCCTTCACCTCATCCTTTCCCGCAGTGAAGAAGTATTGGAGTTGTAGAGCCTTATAACCCGTTGTTATGATTCGCTCCAAAGAACTATTAGTTCAACAAATCGTTTCGTAATTTAAATAAATAGAAATCGCATCTTCCAACAAATAAAGAGATGTATGACTAGACTAGACTAGACTAGACTAGCTTGCTCATTTTCTATCAGAGAATACAAAACCTCTTTTTAATAGAACTGTTGTCTCAAAAGTCTATTATATTCTTCGATATAATCATTAAATTGAGAATAACTTTGATTTGCATCGAATACAACACAAAATCTCTAAACATCACTAAATGGACTAAATTTTGGTTTATGGAGAACCGGTTAAACGGACACAA
>JAQIYB010000562.1:0-10765 GCA_034699325.1 Oribatida sp. Gr-Ori-00743 | reverse complement strand
CAGTCGTCCCTATCGCTACATTTGCTTATTCTGTGCTCTTAATTAAAACTGAAGATTGATTTGTATAATAGAGTATTATTTGTATAAAAAAATCAGAACAACTTATTCCGAGCGATGCACTCAAGTCCTGGTTCACCGATTAAAGACACAAATGGTTGTGCTGTGCGACACATAAATCAAGGCTATATTCTTGTGCACTAATTATCTGATGAGTTGAGTCCTATTCATTCAGACCTCACAAGAATTCAATTAATTTCATCTCCTGTTTAATAATTAGAGAAATATTTGGTTAAATTCCCATTTGAATAGATAGGGGAATAAAACAGTTATTCTGTGCGCTAATCAGAAAAACTAATATTTGTTTCAATTTATTTTTCTGTCCATAAATTCAACGATTATTTACATAAGAATTTTCAGCAATTTTTCCAATTATTCGTTCATTTTATTAATTCCTAATAATGAAGGCTTTGGGCAACAAATTGTGTCTGAATTTTCTCATAGTGGAAATTTATGATCGCATGGTTGACAGGACTCTATCTCATAGGTGTTCGTGTATTGTATGGCTGGGCTGTGCTCTCACTCTTATCATGTCATCAATTTTTATGTTAAAATTTATGATCCAATGCTATCATCACAACTAAAAGGCACTGAAAATTCTTCGTTCTCTCAGACATCACATAAAAAGCATTGGCGGCCAGAGGGGGGTCTTATACACAGCCCCTCCCTATGTATTTACATTTTACATAAATATCAATTGGCATTAATTGATAAAATGCTTTCTCATTAATTATCCTGGACCAATTTCAAACATATCACACAACCCGGTTAATTAGCACAGATCACAGCGAGCTACATGCTTATTCTGCCCATCCCTGAATAAATCCATTGAAAATTTATATTAAAAATCATTTTTCCGATTTTCCTCCTATTTTAATGAGATTTGTAATGCAATTTAATGGCTGTGTATATAAACAAGCAAAAAAATGTTCACTGGTTTCAAATGCAAAACACGACTATTCTATCGATCGATTCCTTTAATGTAATTATCGTTTGAAATGCTTTTAGTTTTGAGTTAATGTATAAAAAACAATAATTCAAATCTCGTCTGAATTTTGTATTCAAATCTCTAAATAAATTCTGCGGTTTTCACACAGCGGTAGTTATTCTGTGCGCTAATATGCCAGTCCAATTTAGCGCAGTCATTACAGTGCATAATACAGGCATTCATTTATAAATTTATGGTTCAATTAATTAGGTGTGAAATACAGGTATAGTTTAGTTCCTCGCTCATTGGTCTCAAATACAGGAACTCATCTTCTCTGTGTGAGCACAGGATTGGGATTTGTCTGAGGAAAGGCACTCCGCTTTCTTATTACTCGCCTTGAATAAGTCAGACACCCATTTAAGCCATAGATTAATAATGAATGGATTTTTTCATTACTATTTTCCGGAAAAACACTTTTCCTTTCATTAATTAATAAATTAATTACTGAAAACTCATTACAAAAGTTTTGAGAACTTTTTTCATTCACTTTTGTTAAACAAATTTTAGCCATTTTTTCGCTCATTAATTAAAACACAAAACTTTAATGAAATGCAAAGCCTTTTCTCTGGAGCACAGAATAGCTCTCTTTATGTACGTCTGTAATACCTGTAATACGAGAGTTTTGGTATAGAAAACAATTACTAATTCTATAATCGATATCTGAATTTAAATTGTATTCAATCGACTGAAAACTCGTTAATCACTTGAAAATTTGCTTTTAAATTTTCTCCTAGGTATTAAAATACCCAGTTCTAGCTAATTATTTAACTACGAATGAGATCATCTATCAAATACTTTTTAAAATACTAATTTACTTGAAGAAATTACTTAGATTACCTTGATAAATTAAAGATTCGCTCCTAATGTAATAGGAAAGTAAACCACCATGCAAATTCGAGTGCCTAAACTGTTTTATGCAAATGAAAACTTGAATTTACAGCACTTGTAAGTGAAGGCACTGGTGTTGGGAATGGATTGAAAAAAATTAATGTAAATTTGAGTCAATACTTAATGTATAGCTTTCAGTGAAGTTCAACAAAAAAATTGATTATATTTCGGCCCAAACCGTGTTTTCAATGAAAGTTTGCATTTGTTTTGCAGTTGTTTTTACTTTGAAATGAGAGTCGGCTCTAACTTCAAAAGGATTGATAGACAGAGAGAGAGAGTCTGACATAAACTAAGAGTGTGTTTAATGAGTTTCTCGCCGTCTTATGCCATTCCTTCGGTGCCTAATTTGAATACAAACAACAAGTCTTGAGTTGAATTTCTAAACAACAAAGTTATGGCTTAAATTCAGATTTCAATATTGAAGGCACTTCTTCTGTATTATTCCTCGACTTCTTCTTATTCTTGTTTATAGTGAAACCCCTTTCCATCGCTTTCTCCTCTTCTTATTTCCTGAATAACAGAGCGTTTTATTTGAATATTTTATTTTTCTATTCGGTGTTCACTTCTCTTACTTTTTCTTATACTTCACTTCAAAGCCTATTCTCGAAGTTTTTATTTTTGTTTTCTTGTTTTTGGACTCGACTTCCCTTCACTTCATATCTCAGGAGTGAAGAGAAAAACATTTATTATTTAATGAAATGAATTCTCAAACGAATATTTAAGACTGAATTTCAAACCTTTTTTTGCATTTTATTATTCAATATTTGAATTTTTTTCTAAAATGGATTCCAATAAATAAAAAGTTAATAGATGCAAAGATTTTCGTCGAATATTCAAATTTATTACCAAGCTAACTTACTTGGTGAATTATTAATTTATTTTCTATTGGACTCTTGGGTGGAATTTAGGCTTAAACTCACCATTCAAATCCATTTACTTCTAAACTATCAAGTTATAAATCTTCATTGAAAGATAACACCTTGAACATACAGTTTCTCTTGTTCCAAGATCCTGCGCATCTCTACATAATTAAAGCCTATTTGAATTGACCATCCATGATTTGTAATCTAATAAAAATTATCTAGATTAATAGCTTGTTATGGTTATAACTAACATAATTAGGAACAGCGCACTCATGGAGTGGACAGTCTCTGCCATTAAGTGTCTTAAGGGCTATCTGTGCACTGATTGCCGGCAACCAAAACATATTCAGTGCTAAGAGAATATTCCGATAGATATTCCCAAACGACTAATTCGTTATGAATCGAAACGAAAGGCAATAAAAGCAATAAAAATGAGTCAATAATATTAAACTCGAGAATAATATATCAGAAAACACTTTAATATAATAGTCTTCTGTTACTTAACTCAGGGCTAAAAACTACAGATTCTATTCATTGAAATAATAAATTATATTTAATGCTTGGCATCGATTGGACGCTATTTTGTTTTGCAATCGACTTCTTATCAATTTATTGTCCAAAACAATGGCAATAAAAACAACAAAAACTTTATTTATCATCTATTGAATAGGAAAGACATTTCTCTCATGTTCTTCTATCTCTTCCTATTGTCCTGTCCTTTAGTGAAACCGGGAAATCCGATAATTCGAGTCAATGGTCTCGCGATTACGCATTTTAGTAAAAACTCGCCGTTTCTTACAAATAGTAATAATAATAACAAAACAATTGATAGCAAACAAAATGCGCTCAAAACCAATGAACTGTTACAACAAATCGGACCCTTTGCCGAGAGTTCCACAATTGTGTTCGAGTGTTCGTCCAGTGGTGGGCGACCACTGCCGGAAGTCAAGTGGTGGAACGGCACAAAACCAATGCGCTCAAAGACCACTATTCTGGATGACGATACTGATGGGCCGACTGTGATGTCAACCATGAGAATCATTGCCTCTCGACATGATTTGGGGGCAAAGTTCGAGTGTCGGGTCTGGAATAACGCGACGACTACACCACTCTTTCAGTGGACACGACTCGACATTCAAGTGAAACCGTTGTCACTGAAAGTTCGCGGACCCACTCAAGCAGTGGTCGCCGGAGAGATGGTATCCCTCTCTTGTAGTGTTGAGGGCGCCCGCCCTGCCGCCAATATTACCTGGTATAACAGGTCAGAAGTGGTTACACCCCATCCAAGTGCCAGCACAGACTTAATGAGCGATGGAACCTACAGGTCAGCACTTATTATCATTAATCAATGCTATTTTCAAAAATGACATTGTTCAATTTATATCTGGACTTATTCTGGATTTATTAGTGAAAAGATAGGGAGTTTTCCATTATTCTTGCTTTGGTAATTCAAGCTTGCTAATTTTTATGTATGAATTGCAAGGCTTTTATTGCCGGAGATATAAAATAAATGGTCGATATTTGTCGGCAGTAAATGAGCTCATATTGAATAGCAAATTACGGGTTCGCACATAATTTACTCTAATTTATAGTCATTTTTAGATAAAAATGAATGAATTTGACGTTTAATGAAATGTGACGAACAATTTGGCGAAAAAAAGTCCACTATAGAGGAGAGGAATGCATTGGGAATGAGGGGAAACTGAAACACAGTCCAAATGAGATAACTTTTCTTATTTAAAGTTATGTTATGAATAAATATATGGATTCAGTGCTCGCCTATTATCTAAGCGCAGTTTTTAGTAGGGGAATGACATGAAATACAGGGAACAGAATAATGTATGTATGAAATGAAATGAGTTTTTAACAAAAGGAGTGAATATAATAGCGAACGATATTATTATTTGAATGCATATAAAAAATAATATAAATTATTTGTTTTGCTTTACGACTGAATGAAAGAACTATTTGTCAATTAAATTGTTTTGCGTTCTGTTCCTCCGCACAGAACTTCTTCGACATTAGTGTTCATCGCCTCACGTCATGACCACAACGGAGACTTCTTCTGCAAGGGATCCAATCAAGTGTTGCGAAGTCGTAATGAAGTGCCATTACTTCAAGGAATACATCTTCAAGTCTTATGTAAGTCCTGTCAACACATTTATATCATTTGGTTTCGCAGTGGAAATACATATTTGTCTCAAATGAGGGAATGTCTGCTCCCGAGGAGCGACTGTTATTATGAGAAATAAACGCTCTCCTCTTTTAATATGTCTGATGTCCTGATGTATGTCCGTTCGTCTCATTTATGTCTTTCAGAGATAATAGCGATAATAAGTTTGTGTAAACGATAATACTATTCAATATTATTGTTGATTCAATTTTTATTCGTAGCTCTCAATGCCGTTCCCCTTTGCTTCTTTGCGCTCAGCACTAAATGTCTTTATTACGGAATAGTCTCCGACTTTATTATCCATTTTTATTATTACTTCCAAAAACGAATATAACTATTAAATCAAATTCTATACACAAATCAGAAATAATCGGGGAGAGGGAGGAAGGGAGAGAGGGAGGGAGAGAGAGAGAGAGAAATGATTTCAATTTCTAACAGTCTTTGGAAACTATTTTCAGTTCCGAAAAGACAATTACTTTGATTTGATATCATTTTTTATGCTTATTATTACTCTTATGGTATAATAGAGTGAATGTATTGTGCAATAAGTCTAATGCGATATGAGTTCCACTATTGAGAGCACTTCCATACAAATGACTGAAATGTTCGGTATTTTTCACTCTTTGGCTTCTCTTTCAGTTATGATTCATTTATTTCCCATTTTTTATTTTTCCTTTACTTTTCATTCAATAATTACTGTTCCTATTCTGTGCACTACTGTATCGGATTTTCGCATGTTTTACGGCCAGTGACTACCAAAACGCGTGATTAACATTTAAAAGGACCGATAATGCAGGAGCTCAATGATCAGTCACAGTCTGGGCCCACACTATTCAGGCCTCGACTCAATTCCATAGATTGAATGAATTCGTTTTTCTGATAGCACAGTTAGAAAGCTCAGGAGCTCACAGCAGAGTTCAGCCATTGTGTATGAGTCCCTCTCTTTCTCACTCAGAACCAGTAATGGCTTTGTGAGGGCACTCATATCTGGCGTTGTGTGCGATAAAGTGTTTGAGCGTTCATTAGAGGTCCGCTCGACATGAATGCCACCGAAATTGGATGTCAAACGAAATTCACCTGAGATTTAATGCATTTATATCTGGGTATTACTGATTCGCATATGATTTTTGGCGCACTAAACATATTAATGTGCTGTTGGAAAGTATGAATGCGGGAGACCCTCGCTTTATGGTGATCCCACCGATGACAAATATTAAGAGCCTATTTTGAGGGCAAAAACTGCTACTGTTTTGCTGGTTATGAAAATGAAAACGAATTTAATCGTCAAATAAATCCAATCATTTTCATAATTAATGGGGGATTTGCTGGATATTAAATCATCGGCCAATCGAAGGCCTTCCCATCAAATCCTTTTAAATATATTAAATTTTGAGGGAAGGAATAGTTTATGTTTTTTAGGAAAAAAATATTGGATTTTATTTTTGAAACAAAACAATGTTTTTATGATTAATATTTGTATATAAACCAAAACTTTTTGAAAATGACATTTTGATAAATTGGCCTTGCTACAATATTGATGTGACATCGATCCAGAGCATCCATTTACAGGAATTATAGCCCAAAATAATTAATGAAAAAAATTTCATTTATCACTAGTTTTTCATTTTTCAGAGAGATTTTAGACTTTTGTTTGAGTTGTTTGGAGAAAAAGATTTCTTAAAAGCTCCGAATGAAGAGATTTTAAAACTTTTCACTGGTGTTCAGCACAGGAAAAAAATTACGGTTTCTCTGATTATCAATGAAAAAATGCTTTGAAGAGAAGAAAAAGAAATATTGTTTGAAAAGCAAACATAAACTCTTAGGAAAGTGTCGTCTCTTAATCCCGGCCTAAGAATAGTCAGAATTTATTCTTCAAATGAAAGAAAATCTTTAAAACGAAAGATTTTTCACTCAATTCTCGAGTTTTTATTTTTGGTCTAAACTTTTATTTATAGAGTTGTCAGACATTTCTCGATTTTCAATCAAAAAAGAACAAAAATGTCCACAACTATGTTCAAAATGATTTTGGAGCCATAAAAAATAACCTAGATCAAATTTAAAGACAAATTCTGTCCAAATTCCCGATAATTCTTTTAATGAAAGCCTTTTGAAATGACAGACATTTCGACAAATATTTTGTCATAAAATTCATTTCCGTATAGATTTTATTGTGTGAAACGGTTGTAAAGCACAGCCCTCACAAAAATGCCATCAAATAATCAATAATAAGATGTTTGGTCACACAATTAGGACATAAAGTTTTCCTCTATTCTTAATAAATAGTCACAAAAATTGTTAACTCAATGTTCAGATACTAACGCATCAAATGTTTTTATGTGTGTCCAACCATTTTGTACATTAAACCAAATAAAGTATATTATAAGCCTTTCCCTCTATATCTCATCGAATTATGTGTCAGATGTTATTCGCAGAGATCTTTCAGTTGGAGTGACACCGAAACCACATAATTGTCTTCTAATCTAATACACAAAACATGTATTTTTCATTACATTTAATCCTTTCATTTCAATTGAATTTATTGATTCAACAGTAAATTCCTCGATGAAAAATACCATATTTATCATGGTATATTAACAAGAATGTGCACGGTGTGTGTGTGTGTGTGTGTGTGTGTGTGTTATTTAAAAATAATTAATTAACCATTTGATAGACTGATAATCTATTAGACTTTAGTTTGTGTTGCAAAACATGGCTTACATGAAAGTAGCCAGTTAGGTTAACTGAAATTCTCACATTTTATCTTTTAACATGAGTCAATGACCTAGCTCAACCCAGCTATTATTGAATATGAAAAATGGTTTGTCTGATCTTTTGAATTAATTTCGCGACATTTCTGTGTCGTTATGTATGGGTTTTATGTAATAAATTGTGTCTCTATTTGTACCATGGTTAATGTATTCACTCAATTTTGGCATTACGTGCAAAGAAATACTTAATCTATTATTCCTAGTATTTTATGGCACAACAAATTAGACACAATTATAAACATCTTATATATAAAAGTCTAATACATATAATGATATTCTGATCCATAGAATAGGAGACGACATGAAAGGCCAACATTTCGTTGCTATTCGAGGTATTAATGTTAAGGAAAGGAAATTTCTTTCACGGAATTCATTCATTAAGATTAGTATATAATCTATGAAAACGTATATTTCTCTTATATAAGTGCATAGAAATTGAATTTTCATTTCATTAGAATTACTGTTATTTTTGTGAATAAATTTCTGAATTCAAAACAATAAATATCTATAATTGAAATGTTGGCCAAAATTGATGGCAGTGCAGGACTGGAGGAATGACATATAATTATGAGTTTTCATCAATTATTTGAAAAGAATAGCCAACCAAATGTATAAGTGATATATTATGGATCCGTTGCACAACACGTGCCGACACTCAAACAGCTTTAGTCAATTCAAAGTGTTATAAATTTTGAACGGAAACCTCTCGTTAATGACCAGGGCTTTTGAACTCATAAAATTACCAGTATCATTTTGAAAGAGAAACCTAACTTACATTAAATTGATTCCATTAATAACACAATGACTAAGAAATTGCTTTTCAAAGCCATTGTTTGATTTTCATAGAATCGTGGAAATAAATTTGAGCAAGATCAATGTTGATGATTAATTCGGAGTTTGCCAAAAACAAATAGCTTGCAACTAATTCCGTGAATAAATCAAAACTGTTTTTCGCGGAAATAATGTTATTTTAGGAAAAATCAATTTTCAGATAATTAAATGCAATTAATTTTATTTGAAATACTTTACTATTTTGGGCTCAAATTTGTTACCAAAAATGTTTTTCTTTTTCTTTCCCATTCATTAAACATAATATTTTCAATTAAATGCTGTGCCATCGATACGGGTCTCCCTTTTGAAGAGGTATAGCCCAGAATTATTGCACTTTATCTGCACATCATTAAGGGTTAGCCATAAGAGATAAAAATTTATTCTGTGCTCTACAAAAATGAAAAGATGTAATACTCGGAGCAATAAATGCTGTGCTGAAGAGTGAGCGCAACGATTGTCTGCCATTCAGTAATTGTATCGTTCGCTTAAATGAGACCTCATTTATATTTTTCGCTCAGAATTTTCTTTCTGTCGGCGCTCAGCATAATTTGTTTGCAACGAAAAATACAGTATTAAAATCCTATCAAAGATGAGAACAGAATAAAAGGATTTCATGACTTTTCTGTTGCGACGAAAAGTAAATTCAATTTATTTATTGAAAGCTAAGAATATTTTATCTCGTTTTCAGGGATGACCAGAGGGTAGAGAGAATTAAGCTGTCACACTTTTCTAAATTTTCTGCTTGATAAAACAAGTTCGCAGCTTAAAGCCACTCCGAGATATTGTTTTTCTCTTTTGAAATTTAATCTTGTATATTTAGATTTTAAACAGATTCATCAATCATCGTTTTGAGAGTTGCCAGAACAGAATACCCGTCAGAAGTAAAGGTCATTTGAATATTGATTACTTGAGTCAAAATAAATTGGTTTCAATGGAAATAATTTGTTATCAGATTTTGAGTCTGAGCTCACGTCTGTCTCTGAGGTCTATTTATTTATTCTTTAGAATATTAGTCGGGAGTAGTGGAACGGGCCTTTTCTCGAGAAATTAGACTCAAAATATTCTGTCCTCTTATCTGACTATCATATTGTATGAAATTCTTATTTATTATGAATTGATTGATGAATAGATGAATTGAATCGAGTGATAAACAAAACGGAAAGAATAGATAAGAAAAGTAAAGTCTTTTGGTTGGAAAGACATCGCAAATGGAAATGATTGATGTCTTACACCAATCACTACAACAAACGTCTCAATAGATTCGTCGATAAGTCTTTTGATTGAGTTTTCTATTAAATCAAACATAAAATTCATTAATTAATTAAATGTCAGACAAACTCATGATTTATAATTTGTTTCGTTTGCAATCATTTCTCATATGAATTGAACGAACAAAAAGCCTATTAATTAATTGCAAGGTTCAATCAAACTGATGATGCAACAAAAACTAATTCATCTTGCAATTTGCCCTAGATATGTCCTGTTCTCAAAATTATATTCCAAAGGATTATATTGAAATTCAAATCACCAGAGAATAGTCGACTTTATTCATATTTATAAGTAATTATAACCAGGAATGTCCAAGATAATTTAATTAAAGGTTTTATCAATTGATCTTAAGCATACTTTGCCTAGTTCAATCATTTTATGTCAACTTGGATTTGTTTCAAAGCACATAATCAGACGATTAGAATTCCTCTTAAAATGTGGAATTGAATTGACCTTGCGCATCTCTGTTTACAAATAAGAAATGATTAATCGGTAGAGAAAATCAATTTGTGATTCCGTTTACCAAAATAAATGACATTTTAAGGGAATATTTTCACTTAAAATATTAATATATTCCGAGTCTAAGCATATTAGAGGAGAGGGAGAAAGAGAGAGACCAACAAATATTTATTAATAAGCGTTGAAAATGTCATGGATTATAACAAGGAGTGCGTGCAGTAAACAATTTGCGATAAATACTTATCTAAAGACTGTAGTGAAGAGAGTCTACCAAAAAGCGATTGTATTTATATCTTAAGCGTCGGAACAGAAATATTTTGAATGTTTTCCCTATTATTTGTTTTCTGTCTCTATCGTAGTCTTTGGGAATATATTCTTCATTACGGATAAGGGATGACTATTCACGGGAAGGATAGGCATTGATGTTCGACGTTTCACTCCTTCCTCTACTCATCTGGTGCTCTAAAAA
>JAQIYB010000561.1:0-10766 GCA_034699325.1 Oribatida sp. Gr-Ori-00743 | reverse complement strand
CCGACTAATAATATATACAGGATTACCCCTGGTCGAAAGGAGAAAATAGAACTTGTTAGTTAAAAGCAGACAGTAATTATGTATAGGTTTGAACACCAGGTACTTTAAAGCGCTATATACTCAAGATACTTTTAAGTGAAGTATAAAATATGCTCTTAGAAAACTTAATAACTGGAGTCTAGACATCAATCTTCTTATAAACTTCAAGTGTTTAATGAAAATTGTAGAAGGTGAAATAAGTGATATTTTCAATAAGTTTAAAGTGGTTTCAATTTGAACCTGTTTACATATAACGCGGAAATTCGATTGTCCTAGTGATTGATGAAACTTAGCTTGTCTTGTCAATATTGATATATGTTTAAAGGACCTAGACATTTGATTAGAATGAATGACTCATACATACCACAGGCCCAGATATCTACAGGCTTTCCATACGGATCTTTCTTAAGTACTTCTGGTGATAGATAGCCAGGAGTTCCAGCAAATCCTTATTAAGCAAGATAATCAATCAGATAAAATTACCTCCTTAATAAAGTGCAAGGACAAACTTAATTAAAAAACAAAATAATAATAACACTCTATTCTGAAACTAAACTAACAATAAAAAGGCATTTATATCGCAATTGTTTGGAGAGATCTAAACCTAACCAAAGCTAACCCTGGTACATTAAATAGAGAATCTCTTAAGAAAATAACTGAGAGCTAAAAACTAAATTTGTGGGTCAAACCAAAAAACAAATTAAACAAATAATGAAGAATTGAGTCAATCTTTCAGCGAATCGTCGATTGATTGAAAGGAAAGATAAATCTTAAGCTAAGACTCCATACAAATGAAGAAAAAATAAATGTTACAAAAATTTTATCAATCAAAGGACTAAACAAATACAAGAATTGCTATCATTCTGTGCTACATTCTTGGTACATTTGTGTACAACTATACTATAGATTCAGACATAGATTCTATGATATTTTAGGAATGAGTTATCTATTAAATCTATGGACAGAATAGTAAAGTCTAAAGAATTAAATGGGAACCGAAGGAAAGATCGACGGAAAGGAATCATTTAACTTAGCATTTACTTACCATACCAGGCCTGTTGCTCGCCCTGCACTTCAATGGCCAGACCGAAATCAGCCAACTTGACAGCAGCGCCCTTTGCTTTACTCGCTAGTAATAGATTTTCAGGCTATTAATGAGGGGAAGAGAAGGGTCAGCACCAGAACAGTCAGATAGTGGTAGTCAATAGTGGAACAGATATGAGATGAGAAGGCAATAAAGATTCGGTGGAAGAGAGAAAAATGAGAAAATAGAGCGTCAGATATAATCAGTTTAGTTATGCATTCATATTATGGACACATTATATCCACAAAAAAACACTTCTTTTCGTATAAAAGCATTTCGTCATTACTTCCCAAAAGTGGCCCCAAATTCATATCAGACTTTTGCATAAAATTCTGAATGAGTTTCATTCAAAAGTGTTTCTTTCAAATTTATGATGACCAAGCTCTTCTTGCGCGCAATCAGAGAACAGCATAAACATGCAAATTTGAATTTAATTATCAGATAAGCTGTCTCTAAAATAACTTGCAAGGTAGTAAAAAATAACACTCTGTATAAAAACAGTCCGGATAATGGCGCTTGCTGCAATATATTTTAATTTTATTTAATTTTTAAGAAATCCAAGTTTAATTGAGCATAGCTTGGTCATTTTGGTCTCATTATGTGTTAGATTATGAGAATCTATGTTCGTATCGATGTCTGAGTCTTTACATTTAAATTACAGTCTCTTTAATAGTAATTTATAATCATTAGAGCGAAACGTCGTCGCAATTCGCAACTCTCGAGACATTCGTGTCATTTGCTAGAAAATTATCTTGTTTAAATTTCATATGACTCCTGAATACTAAATGAGTACAAAACTCAATAACTCTGAAGAGAACATCACTTGTAAAGAACAGAATCTAATTAGTTATTCAGAGCAGTTTTTCGAAATAAAAATGACTCTCAGCTCAGCTCTGAATTCGAGGAAATGGTTGTATCGATTATTTAAAACCAAATTGCTCAATTTAGTTGATGTTCTTACAAGGTTTTATTTATATAGATTCACAACCATTGGTTTATTCCAACCAAATAGAAGTTAACAAGCAGATCTACGCATTGAATTATTGACTAATAATCTAGACAAATTATTCTGATTATTTGGAGCCATCAAATATTAAACAGATATCGAGAGAGACATTAAAGCAAACAATCGTTGACTTTATTATTAAGTAATGTTTGACACAAAATAATTGATTGACAATAATGGGTCTAAAACTCACTTTGAGATCTCTATGAACCACATTATTCATATGACAATGATTTACAGATTCAAGTATTTGTTGTATACAATGGGAGGCATCAGCTTCTGAATAGTATTCCCGGGCGACTATGTCCTCAAAGAGTTCACCGCCGGTAACCAAATCGAATATTAAGTAGTGATAGCCTTCTTCTTGGATACTATCGTGCAATCGAACTGCAATTTTCGTGGACACGAATTAAATGCAAGAATAGATTTAATACCAAAGGATAAAGACATCAAAAATATCGATCAATAAAATTATTATAAGATATTTGTTTTGTTGTTATATTTCACTCTCTTTTCTCAATCCTTGGCTCTGAGAGAGAGATAATCGACTTTTTTTTATTATTCATTCTGTGCTCTAATTTATTGTCAAAAGAATTACAGAATTTATGAATTGCTTACCAATGTTTGGATGATTTAATTTCCTACAAATTCGTGCCTCTCTTTCCAATTTCTGAAAATCTAATTTTGATCGGAAGACAAATATTAGATTCACTTCGAATCGAATTTCAAACTTTTCAAATGATCATGATATTTCTATATACATATTAGGCAAATTCAATTTTACATAATAAATATATAATATAATTGTCCCTGCTTGTGAAAATTCATATTGATTTTCAATAACTCTGGTTTTGCCGAACAGATCACGCAAATAAGCATGTTTATATTTATTGGCTAATGTTCATAGAATATTCTAGTAATCTATCAATTAATCATATAAGACATAAAATCAATAAGCTCTAGCAAGTTATTTACAATTCTATTAGATTCTGCAATATATTTCTAAAAATAAAACTTTTAACCTAGAAAGAAATGAAAGTGAACTGACTAGACTCACCCCTTGTGGATAGCTTTTTGGTATTTATGATTTTGGCCGCAAATTCTAATTGTGTTGACTTCTGTACACATCGTCTCACTATAGAAAAGGCGCCCCTATTTTGATCAAGCATAAAAACAAACAAGATTACATTAATATTCATTATTGGGGAGGGAAAGGCATTTGAGTAAACACGAAGAAAGACATTATTTCTAATAATAAATATAACCTACGCTTCAATTATTTCCTCTGAGTTTTCAATATATGTTTCATACAATTTCTTAATAAATATTAAAAATACGGTCAAAGCTATTAAAATGTAAAACATTTTGTTTTGAATAAAAAACTTCAAATATAAGTAGAAAACAATTCATTAATAATAGATTTGAGAAATAAGACTAAAGGCACAGATTAAATGTGGCGAATATTATTACGGCAAAGGCACAGAATAAGGAGAGACTCCGATTTTACTCTATTCAATAGGAAAAGAGAATTTATTTTGAGAAACTTAGAGAAAGAGAAAAAAGGAAGTCCTCTGAGATCATACATACAATAGAGGTCTCAAAGAATATATTAGTTTTACTTTACATTGGAGTTCAGTATCGGAGCACTCAGTCATCAAAAGCTGATATTATTTTATTCAATGAATATATTTGAATCAATGGTTCCGATTATTCCTCTTTCAAATTCATGCGGAATAGTATCACATAATTTATGGGCCGAAAGACATAATCCGGGGAAAAATTAGATCATTTTTCCCCGGAGTTTAAAAAAATATTGTTCCGAATGGAATGTGTTTATTATATGTCGAGAATGAACTGAATAAGTATTTAAGTGAAAGTTCAGCTAAAGATATTTTTGGCCTCAATTTCAATTCAGACAAATGTCGTGTGTGACTCCCGTTCCCTTCGCCCGTATCATAGACTAAACCCATAGAATTGTTCAGGCAATAGACAATATAGAGAATACATGTGCTCTAACAGCCTGAGCGGAATTGCAAGAAAGTGTCTCATCGAGAGGTCCACAGACAAGGGTTTGGTATTTCAGATCAAAGGAATACAAAGTTAAGCGAAAAATAGGAAATTTGTTTCTGATATTGTGGTCGAAGTTTTACATACTTTCCCAGTTCTTCTTTGAGCTCATAGTTATCCGAGAATCTGGTCGTCGCTTGTGGTGGACCCGCCATATTCTGTGCTAATGTTATACCATAACACAGATATTATCCAGAATGAGGGTAACCAAGAGCAAATAGAAATTATTTGCAATCCCCGAGAAGAGCAAAAGTGGAAACAAATTCTGCCGTTTTTCAAATAGAGCCGATTTTAGACGATAGCACAGAATATTCAGTGCAATAATCCTTTTATAGCCCAAAGCTATTTGAATAGAGAGTGAGTGTTGAGAGATATTCGAAGATAAGCACTGCTCGGGCAACAAAACAAATATTACTCGTGGAATAATCTTGCTAAAAACAGACTCTGCAGGCGTTCCACAAAATCAATAGAAGCATTCATTCAATTCATTAGGAATTCGCCAAAAATACTATAATTTTATTTAGAATTTGAATTTTCAAAGAATCAATTAATTTGATATTTTCCGACAGAGAGATCAAGTGTTTCACTGAATCTGTTTTTGCAGGTTTCAAAACTCCACTGTCAAAGAAAAATAATACATAACAACAATAATAATAACGAGGCTTTCCGTGGTTTAAAACTATTGGTAACTGATATCAATATTTATTAGATTAGCTGCCGATCCACTCAACTGTTTATACGTTTCACCGCTTTTATAATTATTTATAATTTATTGTATTTATTAACAAAATTTCTTTGCTTTTAATACACAAAATGTTTTATACAGAAATTCTGTACATATTCTGTCCACAACATGTCTGCCAGTGTTCGCCCATCGACTCTGTGGTTGTGCACACTGTGTGGAACTTCTTGCGAATCTACCAGCAATAGATACAGTTTAGCTTGCTTACACTGTTAATATTACAGAAAAGCACACAAATTGCTCCATGCTCAATATATTCGCTAAATACTTTTTTAAAACCTTTGATGCAATATTTGTGGAGTGCTTAGAAATAGTGGAATAAGTAGTTTATACCTTACTCAATTTAAAATAAGTGATGTAAATGGTTAAGAATTGTGAGGGACTGTAAGTGAGCGCATGAGCTCTGATTTACGCAAACATAACATAAAAGCAAAAAAAGCCGAATCTATAGCAATACAATGTTGATATAAGGTGTCCCTCTCTTTGCGCAATTGCCAGACCTTTCCTCTTGAAGAGTCTGCTCCCTCTCCAATCAACAAAAATTAATTCTCTCTTCAAATTGATTCAAACAATTGACTTATAAAGAGTTTGTAAAATAGCATCTATTTGACCAGGGTACAAACTTGCAGATTTATTATAAGACTTTTAAAAATATTCATATTATTTACATTTCATAATTAATGAAGACTTTGTAAACCGTGACTTTTGCCAAGATAACTAATAAATGAGATGTTTTTTATTTAATCATGATAAATCGATTATTTGTTTGATTGTTGTATTAAATTCATTTAAATTGATCAAGTTAAAAGGTTTTTAAAGAAAAAACCTTCAATTTTTCATATTTTATAGCTATTCATCTTGGCCAGTATTCTTTCATATTTCGAATCACAATTTATTACCTTGTTTAAATACATAAATCTCATCAATTCCTATTAGTCTCAAAAGTTCAGAGTTTTCTTATAAACAAATTTTTATTATTTCTTAAATTCGTTTGTTTTTCAAATTTGAAACATTTTTCGCGAAAAAGTCAGTAATAAGTGGAAAGAGTGGAAAGAAAGTGGAATTTTGCCAAAAATGTGATGACTTTATTGAGTCGATGTGTTTATTACACAATAAATATTATGAGAGTTTGAATGTTTGAATGATTGGCAAAACAACAAACTTTTACAACAAAAATACTCACAACTAATAGATTTTTAAGTGAAGTCAATTCAAAAATGAGTTCAATTAACCATACTTTTATTCCGAGCAGTTTTGATGGAAAAGTTATCTTGATAACAGGTAAATTAAACTTTTTCAATTAGGGGTGACTTACGTTGACTTAAATCTAGGCTCAAGTTCTGGATTCGGTGCGGGAACTGCCGTTCATTTTGCTAAACGAAACGCACATTTAGTAATCAATGGAAGAGATCCTCAAAGAGTCAGTTCTGTGGCTGAAGAATGTCGGAAATGGACTAAGAATAAAGTTCTTGAAGTTATGGTTGATTTGCAAAATGACAGTCAAATCAAACATTTGGTTCAAAAAACAATCGAAACTTTCGGCCAAATCGATTGTCTAGTAAATTGTGCCGGAATTATAGCTCAGGGTCTAATTAGTGACTCGGATTACATTCAAACATTTGACCGGATCATGCAAACTAATCTCCATAGTGTAGTATTGTTGACATCACTGGTTGTGCCGCACTTGGAGGCAACTAAAGGGTGTATTGTCAATGTCTCGAGTATAACATCTCATATACCGGTCAGTCATTTGAAATATTTGTTTGTTATTCATTGAATTGGTTTTCGGAATTGGGAACAGAGGAGGTCTTGGAGTACATATGGAATGTCAAAGTATGGACTCGACATATTCACCAAGTGTATGGCAATGGAGCTAGGACCCAAAGGAATCCGAGTCAATGCTATCTGGTAATTGAATAGTTTTTGTTCATGGCTAATTTCTAAATATTTAAATTCTAACTAGTACCTAGATATTTTTAATCCATAAGACAAATAGTTTAACAAGAATCTATTCTTTCTTTGTTTTAGTCCGGGTATTGTCATAACTCCAATGTTGAAGACATTAAAAGACTTGTCGTTCAACGAGGATGAGGTGAAACTCTTCTGTCAGCTCACATACCCGTTAGGAAGACCTGGTTTTATCGAAGACATGGCTAATGCTATAGAATTTTTGGCGTCGGAAAAGTCCAGTTTTATAACCGGTGTGGTCATGCCTGTGGATGGTGGCTGTGTGATTAGCAAACGATCCAGACTCTAATACTGGGAACTTATCCCGGAAATACTTTTCTTAATTTGTAATACTTCTGATTAAACTGTTTTTGTAATCAATTTGTAAAACGAGGAAATGTTTCACAAAATTTGGTTTTTTGTCGTTTCAAACAAAAATATTTTTAGAAATTATCGTCAAATAAATGATTTTCAAAGTCATCTCATTCTATGAAAAACATATTTATTTTAATAATTTCTTTTGAATGCATTAATTGAAAAATGACTGAAAAATCTTTGATTCAGTGCTCACATCCAGATATTGATGGGAAAGTAGCATTGATTACAGGCAAGTATTAGAATATGGTCAGTCGGTTCTTTACCTATACTGTTATAATAATGAAGGATCGAGTGCTGGAGTGGGAGAAAAAATGGCAATTTTTTTAGGAAAACTAGGATTCAATCTCGTCATCACTGGTAGAGATCCGCAAAGAATAAAAGAAGTTGCAGATAATTGTCATCTCTTATTAAAGAAGAGGGTATTAGGAGTGGGAGCAGACCTTCTTAATGAAAATGACGTTCAGAACCTAATAAACAGAACTATGGATGAGTTTGGAAGACTGGATTTGTTGGTCAATTGCGCACAGATTTCAATCCCCTGTGAGATAACCGACTCAGACGTGATGGACAACTATCTCAGAGTTTTTAATACGAATGTCCGCTCCGTTGTATTAATAACAAAACTAGCACAGCCTCATATCGAACACACCAAAGGATGTATTATTAATCTGAGCTCAGATTCTGGATTAAATCCTGTGAGTAAAGCAAAGAAATCTCTCTTTTCGTCTCTTTATTTATAAAATATTAAAAATCACATAAAAGTACGAATCGGAGTTCGCTTTCGGAGTGTCTGAAGCGGCCATCGATTGGTTTACAAAAGGTTTGGCCCTCGAAATGAAATACAAAGGAATCACTGTTTTATCGCTAAAGTAATTGATTTGCTTTTATTTCAAATAAATTTAGAGTTAATTGTATTTATAGCTCTTCACTAGTGATGAGGGATGACTTCGAGACTAACCCCTGGTTCAGCACTACTCTCCATTCAAGACTTTAAGGTGTCTTTAGATTATAAAAGCTTTCTGTAAATGACTTCAAGAGTTATAATAATAAATGATTAAAAACTAACATTACTTATATATGTATTATTTTAGAACTGGGATGAACAAGGTAATTCTGCTTATATAATAATTTAATATAATATTGTTTTGTAAGTCTTTTGACAAAAACATTCAAATAATGATCTGTTGATTAAAAGACTGAACAAATTTAAATTTTCATAACAGAATAAAACAAAGAGATTGGTATTCTGTACTCAAGTTCATTCTGTCCTAAAATATTGATCCGTTGAATACTTAATTACACAATTGTTTGATTACTAAACACATTAATCAAACATTCATTTGAAATACAAAAGAATTTTTAGAAAATAAGTCAAACGTTTAGTAAATATATTCTGTATTTTGAAAAACAAAATCCAAAGTCACGAAAGGCTTTAATTCCGAATTTTACAAAAGAAATTAGCCAAGAAGCTATTGTGTAATCCATCTATTATGTATTTTGTCTTAAGTAGTTGGACCTTACTCCTTTTAACTTTTATTTTGTTTGAAGGCATTTCGTCAAAAGAAAACAAACGTAAGTTTAATTAAATTTTGATTATTTTGAGGAATAAACTTTCAAATAATTATTTTAGATAATCCAGGTCATTCTCAAAGTTCAAACCATATTTCTCAACAAAAGCATAGATCGTACAAAAATCATGAGAGAAAAGGAAATCTCAATGGGGTTGGACTCCATGGTGGTGACAACGGACGGGGTAGGAATAAGCGAGGTCATAATCATAAAACCAATGACAATAACGAAGGGGATGATACTGGTGTACATGGTCATAGTAACGGACATGAAGAAGACGGCAATGGACAAATAAATGAAAGACAAGGAAGTCGTCGAAGTCGTCGTAGAAATAATAGAGGTGACAGAAGTCGTGGTAATAGACGAGGCAATAGATTCGGTGGCGGTGGCTCTTATGGAGGTGGATCGGAAGGCGGTAAAGAACATTACCATGGTGGTCAAGAAGAAATACATCACCAAAGAGGGCAAAATAGTGGATTTAGAAGTGGGGTTCGCGGCAATAGACGTGGAAATCGTAGATCAGGCGGTAGAGTCAACAAAGGAGACGCAGGGAATGGTATGCAAAGTGCGGAGAGTCGGGGTTCAGATCATAGAAATCACGGAAAAAATATGGGATATAAAAATCGAGATGCAGGCCATTCAAGTGTTAGAAATAGTCGACAAAGTGGTCACAATGGGGATCAGGGACATGGAAGTCGTGGAGGACACCATACTAAAACTTGATATAGCACCAGAAGTAGCAAGGTGGAGAAGAACCCCGTTTAAAATGGCATCTTATACCAGGATTACAAAATATTTATATTCAATAATCGGAACATATTTTTATTTATTTTGAATTTTGATTTTAAAATCATTGAATACTAATTAAGTTAACGACAGTAAGAAAAAGATGAGCAAGTACAAATTGTTGTGTCAAATTAAAGGCTAATAAAAGTAAAGTTATCTATCAATCAATCATTAATTGTCAAAAATATTTTAATTATTAATGAATTATAGTTTTAGTATTGTATTGTATTAAATATGCAAGAACCTAAGATACAACCAAAATGTTTTATTTATATCCAGGGACAAAATATTAAATATTAATCCTGATATAATCGATATTAGATAGAAATGAAATTAGTGTAATGGCTAAAGTAATAGTTACAAGTTCATTTATATTTCAGACTAATTAAGAAATACTTAATTAGTAATCAATAGTAAGTTAATCATCAAATTGTTTGAACACATTTATCAAACATTACTTAATAGTTGTGTTGACTTTAAGTAATTAATGGCAGAAATTTCCAGTAAATACTCTGCAAAAGTTTAAAATAAATTAAAATAGTTTAAAGTAAACAAGGTAAACAATATGATATTCTTTTTGAATCCTATAAAAAGGGGAAACGATGTAAAAATTCAAGGACTTATCCGACACAAACTATGAGCTCAATTAAAGTAAGTTTGTCCATACTCATTTTAACTGTCATTCTGTTCCAATGGAGTGAATGCAAAACCCTTTCGCTTCACAGAGGAGGATGTAAGATCATATTAATGTTACTTGCTCAGTTCAATCAATTATTATGATACTTTTTAAACCTCTCAGATGCGCCAGGTTATGGTGAGGGTGGTTATGCACCTAACAGGCACAGATGGTTTAGAAGTAATGGAAGATATGGTTCTGGAACCTATGGAGAGGGAGAATATGGACGTGGAGATGGATATGGACGTGGAGATGGAGAAGGATATGATGATGTTAATGTTCGCAATCGTGAAAATGTCAAGGTCAATGTCAAAGTTTATACAGGAGATAGTAGGCGTGGACAGGGATACGATGATTAACAGAATAATTTGATACTTGGCACAATTAAATATTAGAAGTAATATTGATATTTGATCAAGCTAAAATTCTAATGATAGAACAAATCTATAAAATAAAAATATTTAAATATAAT
>JAQIYB010000560.1:0-10772 GCA_034699325.1 Oribatida sp. Gr-Ori-00743 | reverse complement strand
GCTATTTCTGTTCTCACTCTCGTTCTCTCCTTTCAGTGATTTGCGGGTTTTGTCGAACTCGCGCTAGAGCATACATTAACATTTCTGTGTCCACCTTACTACTTGTGCCGCGCCGCGCCGCGGTTGTATTGTTGCTTCTGTGAGCGGCGGTGTAATCCCGTTACTCTCCTTTCGAAACCGTCTGAAGACGGGCTCACTGCGTTACTTCACCTTTCCGGGTGAGTCCGTCTAAGGACGGTCGCTGATTAGGAACCGCAAGATTATCTGATAGATGCATGAATGATCTGAAGGCCAGCTACGCGACGTTGCCGCATGATGCGGATGGGCAGGTAGACGCTACTATTGCTCGAATGCGTGAGTACGTGATTGCTGATTCTTCGTTCCCTCAGATCGTCAATACTGCCAAGCGGCTCATGTCTCAATGCACCGACGTGCAGGATCTCCCGCAAATGATTTGGCAGGAAGCGAACGGCAGACTAGACTTTCAGATTGACCAGATCACCGCATCCGAAAAGATCGAGCAGCTTGGCCATAAGGATATTGATCCCGCGGATGTTGTAGAGGTTCTGGTACGGCCGGCAGACGTTGAACTTCTGACTCAAGATGGCAAGATCGTAGGCGACTGTGACGACTTCTCGATGTACGTTGCATGTCTCGCCTTAGCAATTGCAAAACTCGGCGCTCCCATAACCGATATCCGTTTCGTCACCATATCCGATAACGCTGATGGCGTGCTCGTTCATGTGTACGTGTCCATGCAGGTGCAAGGCCAGTATTGGGCAATCGACGCCTCGCACGGATCGCGAGCAGGTTGGGAAGCCGGTAATGCTACTCGGCGCGTGACCTTTCCAATCGAACATACTGGCTTCTCATCGCCCATGCTGATGATTGCAGCCGCGGTAGGGCTTGCGTTCCTCATGCCGAAAAAGTTTCTGAAGGTGCAACTATGACAGGAATTACAGGAGCCGCGTACAGCGGACTAGGCGTTATCCAAGGCGTCGAGGGTTTCGACGGCTTCAATGGTTGGGAAACGAACAACGATATCGTTGACGACTCGGGAAGCTCATGGACGGATGTTTTCCAGGGCGCTCTTGGAACTGGCCTCAACATCCTGCAAGGCAGGTTCGGCACTCCGCAAGGTCAGTACGTGCGGTATGGTCCGGACGGTCGCCCGCAAGTCGTGTACAACGCTCCTGCAGGTTCCACAACTCCAATCTTCAGCGCAACCGATCTTGGCGCATCCGCTAGCCTGAAGGCTGCAGGGATCAGTACTGGAACGTTGCTTCTCGTTGGCGGCGCGGTCCTGGCAGTCGTGCTCGTTATGAGCATGAACAGACGATAGACCGCCTGAAGGCGGAAGGAACCTTGGAAGACTTTCATAGAAGGATTTGATCACATGGCAAAGACTGTAGACATTCGGCGAGTTTTCGGTACATCGCATTGGCAATTATTCATCAGCGGAAAGCCGACATCAAAGGTCTTTGGCACAACCGTTGAGGCTCGCGATTACGTCAAGGCCAAGTACGGTTCACGGTTCACGCCCACCAAGAAAAGTCAATTGACAGGTGGAAGCCATGTCCACCTTGGCAAGAAGAATCCTTCCAAGCGCAAGAAGCGCAACACGGTCGCTCGTCGGCGCAACATCTCGCAGGGCTTCGTAGACGCTACCGGGTTCCATCCGATTCGCTCGGCCGCGGATTACGATCCTACCCGCACATCAGAGACCGCCTCAAGGCGGACTAAGAAAAAGGCAAAGAAGACCAAGAAGGCGAAGGCCAAGCGGAAGACTACCAGGACCGCTCGGAAGATGGTTCGTCGCGGATCGAAGCGGTCGAGCATGACTCGTTATCGAGCGACTCAGAATCCAAGAACCAATTCGGAAGGCCTCACTTTCACGGAATGGCTCTACGCGGCCGGCGTCTCTGATCCGAAGACGTATGCCAAAGCTGGCGTTGCACGTGGAGCGCTCGAACTCGCTTGGAAACGTGGTGAAGATCCTTCTGACTGGAAGCGCGAACTCATCCAGAAAAAGAAGCACAATCCAAAAGCGCCTAAATCAACTTGGTCCGTGCATCGGTTGACAGACGGTTACAAGCTCGGCACGGTTCAAGCTTCCACAAAACAAGGGGCGAAAGCTGCAGCAACCAAGAAATTCGGTTACGACAGTTTTGGGTACAGCGTCGTAAAAGCCAATCCCGCCTCAAGGCGGAAGAAGAAAACGAATCCTTCAGGTCCTCGCCCAGTTCTATTGATGACCTCAATGAACGGTGAGCGTGACGTGGAACTCGATGGAAAGCTGATCGGTTCTGTTCATATCAACAGAAATGGCAGCTGGTCCGCGCGTGATCGTCAAGGGCGTAATCATGGCGACCATTACACATCGGCAATGAATGCGGCGAAGCAATTGGCCTTAGGTCTTGGCCTTGGCAAAAAGAATCCTGCGTATCGGCGTAGCGGTTCGGGCTCGTTCCGTGTGATCACCAGGACAAAGGGCATCCGCGGCGCGGGAACTGCGCACTACTTCAAGACTGAGAAGGACGCGCGATCCTTCGCCAAGGAATCGGGCGGCATCTACGCCGGCAAGAAGAAGTAAACGTTTATGCATTCGCTCGACTACTACCGCAATTCTGGCCTCGGGTTATCTACATCGTTCCCGGATGGCGGCGCGTCCAATGGCATCATTGACTCGTTTGCGGGCGGTGGTGGTTTGTTGTCGGGTGCTGCTACTCTTGGGATCTCAACTGGCCTTCAGTTGATTGGCACTGGTATTAACGCGTGGATCACATCAGCGCGGCTCCGCGGGCAACAGAAGATAGGCGCAACGAACATTGCAAACCTCGTTGAGCGCAAACTGCAGGAGATCAAGGCGGGCTATGAAGGTTCTTCGAAAACTCTGGCCGATTGGCAGTATGCTACGCAATTGCAAAACCAGATGTACGACTTTCTACAGGGTCCTGAAGGCTGCGGTAACTCGCAGATGGGCTCCGCTGGTCAACGGTGCATCGAAGAGCGCATTGGAACCGGCGCCAAATATCCCTGGCAAACTTGGTACTCCCTTGGCCCTGCTCCTGAAGGAGCGAACACGGCCGCGGCGTCTTTGGGCTTTCCTGATGTTTCGGGTGGTTCCGTGGCTTCCGCGGGGCTTTCCTTGACGAGTCCGTTGGTTCTACTTCTAATTGCTGGCGGCTTGATCGTGCTGGCGATGACGGTTGGAGGAGATTAATTTTGTGAGCTTCACGGGCAATTCATTCACGGATAAACAAGCGACTTCGAGCGCTTATACCGCTTCAACCTCTGCGCCTGAAGCTTCGCAAGCTCCGTCTGCAACACCTGCCGCCAACGCCAGTACTCAAGCCCCTACGGCCGCTCCTGGCCTTGATCTGGTCGATGGAATCGCCGGCATTTTGTTCGCTCCTGGCCGTGCGGTTATGAGTATTGTCGGCGCTCCATCGACAAAGGATCTTCCTATGATCATCGGCATCTCGGCCGTGTTCTGGTGGGCGGCGTACAAATGGGTTTGGCCGATGATCACAGAAAGCTTTGAAGAACCTAAAGGTTCAAGCACTCCTAAAAAGAAACGCCATTCTCAAGTAGAGGATGAGGATTAGTCGCATGGAAAAGTACGTTTGTAAAAAGTGTGGTCAGCCTCTCGCTTATCAGCGCGGTAAGGATGTCTGTTTGGTTCATGGCCCTCAGGATTGGAATCGAGGTTCAAAGTGATCGCTCCTTACTCTGGTCTAGGTTCAATTCCTTGCGGCTTTGGCGATGTGCTATCGGATGCGCAAACGGCGCTCACGAAGGCAGGCTACCAGGGCGTTACGTGTCGCACTGAGCGGGTGTCTTTGCCGATGACCGATCCGGCTACCGGCAAGAATTACTACGATCAAAACGTTTGCTCGGCTCCCGGCTATGAAGGCGCATTCATGGCTGATGTTGTAGCGAGAGGCGGAGTTGATCTGGCCGCGGAACGGGCTTTTGATGCGAGTCAGCATGGAACATACAACCCGTTCGATCCGACTCGGGATTATATTACCGATTTCGCTTCAGGCCCGAATACTCAAGTCCTGGCCACTACTCAGAAAGCGCCAGTAACCGCGCCAATCACGGTTCCGAAGGTTTCGACGCCTCCGCCATCGAGCGGAACGCATTTGCTCACGTCGGTGTCTCAAGGTACGGGAAATTCGCCAGCGCCGCCAAGTTCGCAAGGTACGCCTGCGACGACTGGCACGCAAACGCCTCTACCTTCGAATTCGCCGCTTACTGCATCGCTTCTGCCGGCTCTTCCGCAAGGATTGAATTGGGAGTATATTCTCTTGGGCGTTGGCGGGCTTGCTGTTTTGTACTTCGTGTTCGGAAAGAAGGGATAACCCATCATGGATAAAGACTCTTGCATTGCGCTCATTCAGCACCAGACAACGGGCGATCTCGATCAAATGCTCTCATGCGCGCAAATGGGTTACTCCGGTAACGCTGCTTGGCCGCGCCCTTCGATCTCGACGACTACCGCGGCTCCTCCAACGCCTTCGGGTTTGCTGCCCTTGCCAAACCCGATTGTGAGACCGCCGAATAACAACATCGTCATGTCCGATATCGTTCCTCCGGTTCCTGAAATCGTGCCGCCTCCACCTGTAGCAGAGTGCCACGATTTCAATGATTGGATCAAACACAATCCCATGCTCGCTATTGGAATTGTGATTCTCGTTTGGGCGGTGAAATCGTGAGTAGCTCTTCATCTTCTTCGCTTCTGATGTTCGCAGGCCTCGGCGTAGCAGCGTACGTGCTGTATGAAATGTTCATCAAGCCTACAGGCAGTACAGCGCCTACACCTGTATCGCCTGCGCCTGTAGGAAGTCAGCCGACACCGACAACCGGGCTTCCAACTGGTGGAGGAACGCAAACGACCGCGGACCAATGGACGGATTCGTACGGCGCAACTTGCGCAATGTCAAGTCGCATGACTGCGAACGGCTTGACGTATTGTCCTGCATCGGCTTCGAAGATTCCACAGAATCAACCGCCGATTATTCCACCTGTGACCCATGCGCCACCGCCGTCTCATCCAACAGAAACAAGCGCAGCGTTGGCAACCCATATGCTCGCGCTGAACAACGGAAATCCCAAAGCTACGCTTGACGAATGGAACTTTTACGAAGCCGCGATTAACGGTGATGTTCCTCCCGCGCCTGAAGATTTTCTGCCGGAAGGTTCTGATCGTAACGCGCAGTACTCGTTATCTCAATATCTGTCAATGCGCGGGCTCCGTGGTCTATCGGGCTTTGGTTGGGATGGCTTTGCGTCGATGCCGTCAGATCGAATCATTGCGCCTTTCTCAGGTCTCGGCGTTTGGTCGAAGAGGATTCAGTAATGGAACCAAATCCCATGACATCGTTGTGTCTCGGCACAAGCCGTATGACCTGCTGTTCGGCAAACAATGCGCAGCCTCAAACCTGCACCACCTTTGCTGATGTGTGGTGGTTTTGGGCGCTGATCGCTGTTGCAATTGTGGTTCCGAAGAAAGGAACAAAGTGATTCAGCCAATCTCAGGACTCGGAGCATTGAACAGTCAGCCAACCCTGATACTGTCACAATCGCGGGGCTTTATGTACTTAGCCATGCTTCTCGCCGCGGGTGGCGCGATTGGCTACTTTGCTACTGATTCGTTCACAGGCGCTTTTATTGGTGCGGCGGTTCTCACGGGCGGCTTCATGTACATGGGTGCGAGGGTTTTAGGATGATCGCGCCGTATTCAGGACTCGGCTTCGTTCAAGGCTCGCCGCCAGTCTCGAACCCTTGTGGAGCCGGCTACGACTGGAACCCTGATGACGAATCGTGCACGCCAACCTATGACCGTGTGAACACGGTTCAGAGCGTGTACGATTACTTGAATCCTGGCGGCGGGTGGATCGGTGGAAGTACGGCCGGAACAAGTTCCGGAACTGGAACGAATTTCAACTGGACTCTCGGCACTGGATCAAAAGGCCCAAGCTCTTTGCTTTCGTCGCCTTGGGTTATTGGTGGCATTGTTCTTCTTGGGGTTGCGCTTTTGGCTTCACGTAGGTAAACGTTTTCATGTTTCAAGAATTGCTCACTGTCGCTATCAAGAACTACTGCGAATCGCAGGGTCTTCCCGTTCCTGGCAGAGAGTACACGCTTGCCGACACTGAGGCTAATGGGCGCGTTGACGTGGCAGTATCCCACCGCCTGAAGGCGGAAGCGAGTAAGAATCCGATCACCGCGGCGATCTTCGACGTGGCGCGGCCGTACGTCGATGGGATTTTGGTTCAACAGTTGGGACCGGCGCGGATTGGAAAGCTTGTTGGCGACAAGCCACGTAAACGTGGAACGGCGAAGAGGAAGAAGACGCCAAAGCTTCTGCAGGCGGGAGGTTCAAAGTGATTCAGCCTGTTTCAGGATTGGGGCATACTCCGCAAGGCATGGGCGATCTTTGGCAGGCGTTCAAGGATTTCTGGAATCCGGATGTCTCTACTACGGATTGGGTTAAGGGCAACGTGTATCAGAGCCCAACGCCGGATTATTCGCCGGCTGAAGCTCCCGGCCCGGTGGTTCCTACGGGCGCTCTTGATCCTTCGACTGGCTATCATCCGTACGCATCCGATTACACATGGTGCAGTCCTACGGACACGGAATGTCTCAACTCGATAACGAATCGGCAAGATACCAATTTGTGGGACACGCTTCGAAACTCGATCAATTACAGGAGCGCTCAAAACGCATCGATCTCGAATGCGGAGAAGGCCAAGCCGATTGATTGGACGCCGTGGTTAATCGTTGGTGGGCTTGGGGCGTTCCTTCTGTTCACCAAGCACCGATAGGGTTTTTTGTAATTACGAAAGGCTTTCATATGTGGCAGGATTTCAGATTCTCAGTTCCAGGCAACCCGATCATCGACGCTTACGATCAATGCGGCGGGCTCGGTAGCGTTGGCGTTCACATTGAAGGCGGACTTGGCGCCTGTTGCTCTTCATGTGCGACAGGCAAGCCATGTTGCGGTGGATCTCATGGCCTCGGCGATCTCTCAGAATCTTTCGGCTCGATCATGGACACGTTGAATCAGCCTTCGCCGATCCTCGGGTTGCCTTGGCTCTATGTGGGCGTTGGTGTGATCGCTCTTTACTTCCTGTTCGGTACGCGCGTCGAAGGCAGCGAGTACAAGTACCAGCGCATGAAAGCGCGGCGCGACTACCAGGAAAAGCTGAAGAGCTTGAAGGATGAGTATCCAACCCGCGGCCGTCACGCAGGGCAGCACATCGCAGGTGGGTACAGGGCCTTGAAAGCGCTCTAAACGCCCTAAAGAGCGAAGGGAAATTTATGGCCAAGGGAATCTATTACGGCTTGATAGTCCGAAAGGTTGGGCAAGGCGATCCAATGCCTCTGTATCGACTTGAGGACATCTGGCTGAATCATGATGTTCCTGAAGAGTATTCCAAAGTCGGCGCGGTGAGTTCGGCGCGAATGATCGCCAATGCCGCTGGCGCTCCTGTTCGGTTGTATTGGTCAAGTCTGTTTGATGGAAAGTTGAGCGCTGTACAAACAGTGAAACCCTCAAAAAAGAATCCGGCAACGCCTCAACGGGATTACGGGCTTTCAAAGAGCATTCCGAATCCGTTTGAGGTTCGCGGCTTCATCGAGAAGGACGAAGACGGCTTTCCTGTCGCGCGAACGATGAAGATGAGTTCCACTGGTCGGTACTTGAAGGTTCGTAAGCCTGTAGTGGAACAAGTTCATGAGCATGTGTTTCGCGTTGAGGTTCCGCGGCTCAAGCCTGCGAAGGGCAAGGTTTATAAGTTCACACATTCGGGCTTCCGCACGCTTGGTTACACGTTCAGCATAACGGCTGCAAAGAATGCCGCGGAAGACTTCGAGCATGACGTACTGAAGAAGCTTGATCGGAAGTATGGGCAGGATCTGTACGGTACGAATTACGATCCTAGGATTGCAAAGCTTCGGTACTCGAAGAGCGAGCTTGCCAACTTCAAACGGTTGGCGACAGAGAAGGCCTATAGGCTGGCTCGATGATTTCAGTGCCGGCAAGAGTTCGAGAAAACGCCTCTCTTGGACTTGCGCTTAGAAAGCAGTACGGAAGAGGCGGGACAGAGATAGGAGAAAGAACGGCAAAGGCCCTTGCATCTGGAAAGATTTCGCAAAAGCTAAAGAAGCACATCAGCGAGTACTTTCCAAGGCATCAAGGCGACCGCCTAAAGGCGGATGGATCGGATGGTAAGGCCCCAAGTAATGGGTATATAGCTTGGATGCTTTGGGGCGGCAATGCAGGAAGAGATTGGACTATGGTTCAGAAAAAGCACAACTCGCCTCTCATTACATTCCCTTCGAAGGGAATGGCGCAGGCGTTCGCAAGCGCGGCGAAAAGTGCAGGCCATACGAGCGTTATGGTTACTGCCTATAGGCAGAAGCCCGCGGTCTTACTTGGCAACATGAGCCACGAAGAAGCCGAGCGCCTGAAGGCGCAACTGCAGGGAATGCGCAAGAATCCCAAAGAGGCAATCGTTTATGAGGACGCTCCCTATTGGGTTCAGTTGATCAAGTTTGGAAAGAATCAGACACCGACTTACGAGATTTTCCGAAACGAAGGAACGCATTCGAAGAAGGTAGGCTCCATCGGTGTTAGCTTTGGCATAGATCGAGTAAAGCAGGCCATCGAAACCCATCGAGAGCGTAATCGGAAGAATCCCAAGCGCACGGTGGAGCCTTGGGAGTACAAAACGTATCTGATCGCGCCCAAGGCTTATTTTGGGCGACCGCTGAAGAAGGCGGAAGTATTGAAAGCCGGAAAGATCACGCAGGAGCCTTTAAGCGCGTTCAGTCGTCCTACTGGTCCTGATGAATACGTGCGAATGGTGTACCACGTTCACAAGGACGCTCGACGCCGGCATGGATATCCTTTCGTCGTTTACAACTTGGGTAAGGTTCGTGAAATGGAGCGCGGCTTACCTAAGCCTTTGGCGGAAGTGACCGCGGAAGATTTCGATGATCTGATGAAGTGGTTTGACGACGAAGACAGGAAGCATAACCCTTACATGGGCTTTAAGAAGCTCACTTCGTCGCTTGCTCGTAAGGGTGTGCAATCGCCAAAAGCTTTGGCCGCTTGGATTGGCCGGAAGAAGTACGGCGCGAAGGCTTTTCAAGCAATGGCGAAGGCCGGACGCCTGAAGGCGTCTAGAGCACGGAAACGCAATCCAAATGAGCACGTAAGGGAACACGCGCATCGAATCTTGAAAATGATCGGGTATGTTGACGATTCGGACGCAGTTTATCGTTTGCTGCTACGTGCGGTTGAGTCGAATGTTGTTGAAGTTAGCGATTCTGAACTGGTTCAAATTTACGAGGCGATCAGAGCGTTAGGTGGAAAGCCTCTTGCTTCGATGGCTGAAGCGGTCCAGTATGCGATGAGCGCTAACGACCTTGTCGGCGGAAGAATTCCGGCAGGAGTCGCCGGCTTAACCATGAGCGCTAAACGTCGTAATGACGTTGATTTGTTGGGTAGGCCTGTCGATCCGAACGGTAGACGTGCGGCTGAGATCCTGGCGACAATGGGCAAGCATGTTGAGGCTTCACCTGCAAAGACTTGGAATTATCCGAAGGGTTATGTTCCTCCGGCTCCCAAGAAGAAAGCCGCCAAGAAGAAATCTAACCCTGTTGCAAAGGACAAGGTAGAGCGCTTCATCTCGGTTTACCTGCGGGAGCTTCAATCGAGATTCGAATGGGCAAAGAATGCCGCGATGGTTGAGAAGTTTCTAGGTGAAGCGACCGCGGCGCTCGCGACCAATGGTAAAACAGGTACGCTGCCGTCGCTCAAGGGTGAGGCGCTCAAAGCCACGCTCAAGCAATTAGGCATCAAGCCGACATACAAAGCCGCGGCGGAATGGTTTCAAGAATGAGCCACTTTACAGCTACTATCGTTCCCGCTGGTCCTAGCGCCGTTCGTGTGACGGTCTACAAAGACGGCGCAACCCGCATGAGTACGGAAGTGAAAGGCCCGATTGCTATTGCGGTAGAGAAGGCCAAGGCGAAGGTTTCCGCGGATGTCGGCTCTATTGGACCGATCAAATGGAAGTCTACAGGGTGGATGCAGTACACAGCGACATTTTCAGGCAATGAGCACGGAGGACTGCACGGATCGAGCAGACAGAATCCCAACCTAAAGGTTGTCTACTCGACCGCGAAGCACGCGGACGCCTTGAAGCTTTCAAAACACATGGAGCAGGCTCACGGACTCCACAACGTTACCGAGAGAAAAGGATCGAAGACTTCAATCATGGTTCCATCGGCGAAGGTCAAACAGGCGAAACGGATCGCTGCGGACTTCAAAGCGGAAAGCGCTTCAAGGCGCACGAAAAAGAATCCTGTTTCGTTTTCGAAGATCGCTTCAAAGGTTCGTTCCGCAGTGCGCTCGCTCACGCCTGCAGGACGACGCGCAAAGAAAGCGCTCAAGCGTGTGCTCGACTACAAGCAGACCGCCTCAAGGCGGAATCCCTCGCACAATCCTCGCTTGACGGGCAAGGGTAACAAGCATCTTGACGTTAAGATTTCTCGCGTGAAGATTGATCGGCAAGGCTATGACAAGAGCGGCCGGTATTGGGGCGTAGGCGCTCCGCTGTTTGAATGGAGCTTGTACAACGAAGCCACGGGCGCTGAAGAATACGGCGAACGTCGCGCCAGTTCGAAGGCCGATGTTCTGGCATGGATGAAACAGAAGTACGCGCCTGTCTTCAAGCGCAACCCGCGCAAAAAGG